>JARYZH020000873.1:0-56187 GCA_030021035.2 Notholithocarpus densiflorus
CAAAACGGTGAGAATATGGTTTACAACTTGTTGCTTGAGTACGCTTCTGGAGGAACCTTAAGCGATTTGATCAAGAATTCCGGTGGGTCTGGATTGCCTGAGTCCGATGTTAAAAGGTACACAAAATCGATGTTAAAAGGGCTTAGTCATGTTCATGATTGTGGTTATGTACACTGCGATTTGAAACCTGAGAACGTGTTGCTTGTGAGTAGTACTAATGAAAATTTTGTGGCAAAGATAGGGGATTTAGGGTTGGCTAAGAGGTCAGGGCAGAGGAAGAAGGGGAGGTTGGATTACTTGAGGGGAACTGCATTGTATATGGCTCCAGAAACTGTGATTGAGAATTTGCAAGACATGAAATCTGATATTTGGGCTATAGGGTGTGTGGTGTGTGAAATGCTTACAGGGAAATCTCCTTGGGATAAGGTGGAAGAGTTGGATACAGAGGAACTTTTGAATCTTATTGGTGATGAGCGGGAATTGCCTAAAATTCCAAGTGGGATTTCGAGGGAGGCAAGGGATTTTTTGAAGGCTTGTCTTGTGAGGAAGCCCATGTTCAGGTTCACGGCTGAGATGTTGATGGATCATCCCTTTCTGGTCGATGTGGATGAAGCTGAACCACCTGCTGTTGTTCCTAGTCCTACCTGGACTGAGGCTAATTTTCAGCTTAGTGGTTCTTCATTTTCAGACGATGATGATTTGATCGCTTGTTCGTGTTCAGAGGATGATGAAGATTTTGGAGTAGGATTAGTTGTGATCTCAGATGATGAAGCGTCTGTTGTAGGTCAGAAAAGGAAGCGGGTTGCATTTGATGATGACCATAAATTTAGGGCAGCAGCACAGGCTAATTTGAAGTTTCCTGCGTCATTCGTACCAGTTGGAGCTTAATTGTATATTGTTACAGATTTTGATAGATTTAGAGTGAATAGTCCTTATATGCTATAGGAAGTAAGCGCATTCAATTGTACTTATTCATGATATATAATTCAATACATCAGCATCCAATTTTCCAAGTCGGATTTTTTTTCCCTTAACTATGTATGTTTTGTTTCATTTTTTATTTTGTGGTGTTTGACTCCTGATAGTAAAGAGGATTTGTATATTTAGCTAATTATACCTAATTTTGGATAGCAACAATTCCAACAACTGCAAATTGTATGTGCTGTCTTGGATGATTTAACAATTAAGATCTCTGCTGTGAGTTACTGTTTGCTAAATTAGGAGCTTCCAAATAAGTTTAGGAAAAGTAAAGGAAAAAACACGAGAGAGAGGGAGTATTAGAGGGAACTACTTTCTTATTCTTAAGGGTCCTGTTTTTAAACTTGGCAATTGGGGCAATCAGTCTCAAGTTGCCTCTAGAAAAAGCTTAAGTAACTACTTTCTTCCAATCTAATCTATGCTTTCTTGATATTGAAACTGAGACATATCTGATAGAAAAAAGGAAAACAAGGGGGCAGAGAAAAAGAAAAGAAAGATAACCGAGACAGTAGGTTTTAGAGCCATGGGTTTAAGCATCAAATACATACCTGGACTTACTACACACAACTGCTTTTAAATGTATGATAATATTGCAATCAATAATTGTTTCTGAAAAGATCATTTTCATCAATCTTCATAATACCGTGCATCTCCAAAGATTAAATTAGTCCAGATACAGGTGTAAGTGTTTTTCTCCCTTCCATGATCATTGATCTCAACCAAGGTTTTGCTAAAATAATGTTGTTTATAAAAAATTATATGGCCACACTACAATAGTAAGATCTAAACCATATTAAGACCAAATCTCAGTTGAAATTCTTGCAAGTAAGCAAGAAGAAGTCTTCTAAAAAGAAATGGAAAAGAAAATGAAAGTTACCTTCTTTGAGGACTACCACTTTTTGAGCTGTAACTTGACTTTGGGAATGATTCAATAATCCTACCTTTGTGTCTGCAATAGAAAGATATAAACTTTAAATCTAGGTTGTAAACAGTAATAGATTGATGGCATATACAATTCAAATATATGGTATTAAGGCTTAGAAGAGCTAGCTTAAGGATTGTCATTATTATTATGCTTGTCATTGATATTGTTGTTTATCTTGTGTATGCATCATGGCATTGGCTGAATGGAGCTTTTTAATCTGCATTAATTATGCAGAAGATTTCAAAATTTTAAATAATTTAAGCAATATTCCCTAATTTAATTTTTTAAATTATTGTGAGGAACGCATCAATATACTACATGAAAATGTTGTCTCAAAGAATTCTTCTTGCACCATCAAATTTTTCCAGATGCAAAGGTAAGGGAGAAACCTGTACTTAGTCCAGTCTGCAATGTATCCATTATATCCACCTAACGTATTGCAATACTGTGTTCTCAAGAGCTGCAACATTTCCATCTCTGGCTGTCATAACTAACCTTGCAATCTCAAAATAAGAAACCAAAGCCTTTGCCTTGGAAGCAGCTTCTAGCTTCAGCTCCCATTTTAAAGAAGCTTCTTTCTCCTCTGAAGCTCACTTTTTTTTCTGCTCAACCAATTGGAAGAACCCCTTGGTGTCCATTCAAATTTAAAAACCAGCTTATTGAGCTCAATACCTGCAATCGCACAGAAGAAATAAACAATGCTACTTCCATCACATCATAATTCAACTATGGAAGTAACAAATAATAGAACATACTTCAATATTCTTTGCAGTCGAATAATAGTTGTGAATAATGCTAACAATGAACATGCAACATACGATTATATGAGTATGACCAACAACAGTGATTATGACAAGGCATGTAGTAAATAATACAACATACATAAGGTTAACAATTATATTTCTAACCCAAATTTTATGTTATAAATCCAGACAACAACAAAGAGGAAAACATACAATAATATAAATTCCAAACATAATAACACTAATGACAAATAAACATGTCCAGAATGTTACTGGATACAATTTAACAACTGTTTTAATAGTAAGTAACTTGAATGACTCTCCATAGCTTATACTCCATAAGACTCTGAACTAAAAAGGGATATTCGTCCTCCATTGCACTCAAAACAACCTTTTCCCCATCCTCCACAGTGTTGCCACCACTAGAATTAACCAACCTCATTGGAAATCCAAAAAGATCATCATTTTCAGACCAAGCTCAGTTCCTTCGCACATTTAATTCAATCAAACACTCCCTAATAAGTAATCAAGTATGTTTTTTCTTGATTAGAGGTTCAATCTTATATCTTATTGTTTTAATTGGAAATAGGACAAACACTAAAGTTAAGGATATGTTTAGGGCTTCATTTGGGGGTTTTTATGTTCTAGTCATTTTTTCTTTCAGTTGATCAATAAACCATGAAATCTAATACCAAAATTAAATATTTAAAACACCATTAAATCAGAATAGTAAATGGTTAACAAACTATTAAAGATTTTTATGTTTCAAGATTAGGGTTTCATACCTACGTTGGAGCTTTTGTGCTTTGGCAGTTAAAGGGTCCTAATTAAAGTTTTAAATTTTCAATTCGTCCAGATTATGACCGGGCTGAAAAGATCTAACAAAATGGAGTTTTTAGGGATTGTACATATTATGTGAAATTAAGGCTTTCCAATCCAGTATATTGCCTACAGTACTAGTTTTAGTGTAGTGTAGGGTTGGGTTTTTGCATTGGTTAATTTCAGTGTAGTTTTGTCTTTTCTCATTGGCTTCGGGATGTTACTAAGGCTACTGCCTTTGTTTTGATTGTGGAATAAAGTTCTTACCTATAAAAAAAAGGGAGCAAAGTCCATTACTTGCATCAACACAGAAGGTGATAAAGGCAACTGGAGGTGAGAGCAAGATCCCAACCAATTTTAGTGATATAGAGATTTGCTAAATGATTTAGTCAGTTATATTAATGAATCACAAAAGTGGATAAATTTGGGGCGAGGTGAGAGTGGAGGAAGAATAGTTTCTATTGGTGCTTCCAAACACAAAGGATGCTAATTATAGCATATGTTTTTCTTAGAGATAATGATAATATATATGTTACTAACTCTGTAGCTCGAATCATTTCCCCCATATACCTCTAAGCACTTAGTGCATGCAGAAGTGCCAATTTAGCTATAAGGTCCTTGGCTAATTATAGCATATGATGAATGTGTTATACACAAACTTTTTATAGAGGAATTATAAAAATTAACTTGAAGTTATTTTTTTCTTCTTGCGAGTGTTGGTGCTCTAACAATAAATGTAGCAGATCATTTCACTAGTGTGTAGATGTCTTCATAGGATCATGTGCTCCAATCTATATCCTACTTCTCACATCTATATATCGAGTTTGCAAGTTGCATTCCCTGGTTTTTACCATGATGTGTGCAAAATTGCTAATAGCACCCAAGCTATATTTAGAACATTATACCTCATTTTTATGGCTTAATCACTTTTAGTCTTAAACTACAAATTAGCCAAATATAAGTGATTAACCAACACGGAGCTATTGTAAACCAAACAAGTAATTAGCAATATGGAAATAAGGAAAATGAAAGAAAACCAAGGCTAAATACAAGGAAGTGTTTAGGAAGAATAAAACCTAAGACCCGGATGGAAAAACCTCTCACTTGACCACATCATTAGAAATCTCCACTAGGTAAATAGTTGTAGTACAATAGACATCATGAACCCTCCAAGTCCATACACCTAAGGTATTTGAGCCCTCCAAGTTTCAGCTAACAACCAACTACTCTGAGTCTTTTTTCCACCTATTTTGCTGGAGACACCTCCATTGCAATACCAACAAATAACCACCATTAAGATTGTATTTGAGTAGTTTCCTATATTTCCACAACTTCACTCATATCTCACAATGATCTTTATGTGTGTATGAGATGAAGGGAATAAATATCACTCTTAAAGGATTAGAGGGAAAGAGAAGAGAGAAGGAGAGTTTCTTAGCTCAAAACTAAAAGCTCTCCCTCTTTTATTACGAGGGTGACTTCAAGGATGGATAAGAATGATGTGTAGATATTAGGTTATACTCAGATTATTCTCTATTGCCATGCTCAACACTCAGAATGTGTGTATTGGCATAATCACAGTGGACGAAAAAAGATTAGAAAATAGAGTAGTTAGATCATGTAGTTCACGGCCTTGTGGTGACCTGGCTGGTTGTGAAATGGTTGCAACTTGCCTAGTCAGCACTTTAATCTTGTTCTTCTATCATGTTTCACTTGTGAGCTAAGTAGGTCATCTATGGTCACGAGTTGGCCCAGAATCCAGCTTTCACAAAGATCATAGGGTTCAAATACTTTCTACCCCAAATACAATTAAGCTTAGGAATATACATTAAAATGGGAAGAAAATACATATAAATTTGTCACTAAATAAATCTAATAAAAACATGGAATTTTATAATTTGAAATTCTTTTATAAGAAACTAATAATGATTTTAGACGTCCCTTAAATGTGTTTCTTGAAAAATAGTGAATTTTGGGGCTGCACTTTTGTATAACTAGTTGATATCCCGCGCGATGCGTGGTGTATTTTGATAAGTTTTGTAAGAAATTATATATGATCCATTAATTTCATGAATACTATTATTGTTAGTCACACTTAATCTATGGAGCTTTCTACTAAAACTAAATTCAAACTAAATACACTAGGGGAAAATTTCTCTAATTCATGCAACCAAGAAATGTTATCAGATCGCAGTTCACATAGTCTCCTACAAACCTGTTGGTTCCTAGGTATCTTTCATACCAAGTATATGCATCATACAGAAAACCAAAAATATAAATTGGCACATAATATGAAAAAATAAGCCTAAATACATTACAATGCTACATAAGTAAAAACGTATACATAAAATCTAAATAAAATATTTAAGACGAACATAATATTTTGAAAATTAACATACCTCTCAGAAAGAAAAACAAAGATATTGTGAGAAAACTTATGGAAATTTAATTTTTAAGTCCATTGGAAATGGGGATTTATATTGGAAAAATGTGGAGACAAATAATATTTACCCAATTCATTGAATTCGACTCTTGCAATTCTGCATTAGAAGTTAGTCTTATGCAGGAAATTGAAATGTTTTCTTAATTCTTACATTTCTCATGACTTTTTAGATTTGTCCGTATTTATTCAAAGCATATAGAGTTATAAATGCATACAAATTCTTTGAATTATATTAATTCATTGAAATAAATGCATTTGTCATTACTTAATAGTTTGACATAAATGCTAAATTTAGATGAGGTGGAAGCCTAAGTGAAAATAATGTCATACAATGTGTCACTTGGCAGAACCTTATGCTTTCCTACATGAGGTCTCTGCTTATATATATATATATATATATATATATATATATATATTTATAGAGTTGGGTTCAAGTTACACCTGGTATAACTCTAAGCAATGTTACACCACCCAATAACTTGTTATTGAATTAATATTTTGAAAATCCAACCGTTGAATTATATGTTTTATATGTTTTTAACATGCATGCGAATTTTCATATCAATTAGATGCTATTTACCATTTGATCCATAAACTCATCTTTTATGAATTATTTTAAACTACAAAAATTTGAATTTTAACAATTGATTGATGACATGGATATTAATTTTTGATTACTTTGAAATTTTGCAAGCATAAAGAATATACAAAGATAATGTAATCTAACGGTGGATTTGTCAATATTCACATCCAATTAAAAAATATTGAGTGGTGTAACATTGCTTAAAGTTACACCAGGTATAACTTGAATCCAGCCCATATATATATATATATATATAAATATATATATATATATATATAGAGATTTTATTTTCAATGACTTATTAGAACCATCCGTATTTATTCGAAGCATGTAAAGTTATGAACGTATACAAATTTTTTGAATTTTATTAATACATTGAAATAAATGCATTTGCCATTACTTAATAGTTTGACATAAATGCTAAATTTAGATGAGGTGGAAGCCTAAATAAAAAGAATGTCATACAATGTGCTACTTGGCAGAACCTTATGTTTTCCCACATGAGGTCTCCACTTTTATATATATATAAATATATATATATATATTTATATATTGATGAGACAGCATAATCATTTAAGTGGATTTTTGAAAGATTTTTAAAATCCACACAAGAGTAAAAGACCTAATTTATTTTCACCAATTAGGATCCAATTTTGGCAAAGTCATTAATAGAGGTGATGTGAAGCTGTGGTATGAATTATGTACTCATCATATGATGCAAAACAAGATCAAGAACTTGAGGAGTTTGATGAAGGATGGTTATTTATTTTTTTTAAAATAGCATTTAATAAAAGCATCATGAACATAAACATAAATAATAAGTATAGCTTCCATTTAGTATTCCTCTTCTGTATCTATTATCTCAAAAAAAGAAGATGAATTGTCTAAAGTACTACATCGGTTAGTTAGTGAGTGAGTCTTCGATTTATAAGTCTCACTAGTACTTATAAAGGTTAGACCCTTTTGTAAGTGCTAGTGTTGTAAATCTTGTCTTTCTACTCCCTCCTTTCCCATTCCCTATGTCTTTTGTCTATATTATCTAAAAAAAAGAAAAAAGAAAAAAGAAAGATAAGTAGTCTAAAGTACCACATCGGTTAGTTAATGAGTGAGTCTTCGGTTTATAAGCCTTGTTAGTACTTACAAAAGTTAGGCCATTTTGTAAGTGCTAGTGTTGTAAGTCCTATCTTCTCACTCCCTCCTCCTCCATCCCTTATGTCTTCTATCTATATTATCTCAAAAAAAAAAAAAAAAAAAAAAAATTGTAAAAGGTCCTCTTCCTTATGCGCTGATATTAATATGCATTGGTACTAACCTTAACGGAAACCTTTCCTACTGGTTTGGAAGGAGGTTGAAAATACTAGTTACTATTGTAATATATTTTATTGGTGTCATAATATTGGTGTGACCTTTTTTCTTGGTTGCTTTACTTGGCTGATTTTTTGTTGGAACATGAATTGGCTGGGTATTAATTTGTCTCTTGCCCACTTTGTGTGGAGAGATTGTCTCACCAACAATAAGGGATTCATTGATGAGTCTATATGGTGTCTCCATGTCTACTGGTTTTTTATGTTCATATTTTATAACTATTGTCTTCATTAAGATAAATGAGAGTGGTGTTCACCAAACCGCATAAACCATACAAACCACAAAAACCGCACCAAAACCGCCAGCAAAATGGCATAACCGCACCGCACCGCAAGTAATAGTGCACCGCACCGCACCACACCGCATGGTGCAATGCAGTTTGCGGTTTTATAATAAGAAAACCGCACCGTCTCTATATATTAATATATTTAATTATTTTTAATGTTAAATATATTATTAATAGTTTAATAACCCTAGTTTTCAAAAAAAAAAAAAAAGTTTGATAATCCTAGCAAGTGTTAAGTAGGAAAGCCAGCCCAAAATAAAGAAAAACCAGCTCAATAGTTTAAAACTTGGACCAAAACAAAGGGAAAAATAAGTTTTGGGCTAGGTAGAAAAAGCTCAAAATTTGAAAAATATACCAACTTCAAATCATTCAAACCATATCTTATATACCGCACCGCATATGTGATTGCAAAAATGAGGTGCGGTGCAGTTATGATTTTAGCTAAACTTTAAACTGCATCGCACCGCACCACACCGCACCGCACATGTGACCGCAAAAATAAGGTGCGGTGCAGTTATGGTTTTTGCTAAATCGCACTGCAAAGTGCGGTGCTAAAAATGGCCCAAAACCGCACCGCACCGCACCGCAAACACCCCTAAATGAGACAATCTTAATGAATTGGTACTAACCTTAACGGAAACCTTTCCTATTGGTTTGGAAGGAGGTTGAAAATACTGGTTACTATTGTAATATATTTTATTGGTGTCATAATATTGTTGTGACCTTTTTTCTTGATTGCTTTACTAGGTTGATTTTTTGTTAGAACATGAATTGGCTTGGCATTAATTTGTCTCTTGCCCACTTTGCGTGGAGAGATTGTCTCATCAACAATAAGGGATTCATTGATGAGTCTATACGGTGTCTCCATGTCTATTGGCATAGCTTATACTCCATAAGACTCTGAACTAAAAAGGGTTATTCGTCCTCCATTGCACTCAAAACAACCTTTTCCCCATCCTCCACAGTGTTGCCACCACTAGAATTGACCAACCTCATTGGAAATCCAAAAAGTTCATCATTTTCAGACCAAGTTCAGTTCCTTCGCACATTTGATTCAATCAAACACTCCCTAACAAGTAATCAAGTATGTTTTTTCTTGATTAGAGGTTCAGTCTTACTTATATCTTATTGTTTTTATTGGAAATAGGACAAACACTAAAGTTAAAGATATGTTTAGGGCTTCATTTGGGGGTTTTTACGTTCTAGTCATATTTTCTTTCAGTTGATCAATAAATCATGAAATCTAATACCAAAATTAAATATTTAAAACACCATTAAATCAGAATAGTAAATGGTTTACAAACTATTAAAGTTTTTTATGTTTCAGGATTAGGGTTTCATACCTACATTGGAGCTTTTGTGCTTTGGCAGTTAAAGGGTCCTAATTAAAGTTTTCAATTTTCAGTTTGTCCAGATTATGACCGGGCTGAAAAGATCTAACAAAGTTTTTAGGGATTGTTCCTATTCTGTGAAATTAAGGCTTTCCAATCTAGTATATTGCCTACAGTACTAGTTTTAGTGAAGTGTAGGGTTGGGTTTTTGCATTGGTGAATTTTAGTGTAGTTTTGTCTTTTCTCATTGGCTTTGGGATGTTACTAAGGCTACTGCCTTTGTTTTGTTTGTGGAATAAAGTTCTTAACTATAAAAAAAAAAGGGAGGAAAGTACATTACTTGCATCAACACAGAAGGTTGTAAAGGCAACTGGAGGTGAGAGCAAGATCCCAACCAATTTTAGTGATATATAGATTTGCTAAATGATTTAGTTAGTTATATTAATGAATCACAAAAGTGGTTAAATTTGGGGCAAGGTGAGAGTGGAGGAAGAACAGTTTCTATTGGTGCTTCCAAACACAGAGGATGCTAATTATAGCATATGTTTTTCTTAGATTTAATTACAATATGTTGCTAACCATGCAGCTCGAATCCTTTTCCCCCTATACCTTTAAGCACTTAGTGCATGTAGAGGTGCCAATTCAGTTACAAGATCCTTGGCGAATTATAGCATATGATGAATATGTTATACACAAAATTTTTATAGAGGAATTACAAAAATTAACTTGAAGTTATTTTTTTCTTCTTGCAAGTGTTGGTGCTCCCACAATAAATGTGGCAGATAATTTCACTAGTGTGTAGATGTCTTCATAGGATCATGTGCTCCAATCTATATCCTACTCACATCTATATATCGAGTTCTCAAGTTGTATTCCCTGGTTCTTACCATGATGTGTGCAAATTACCATGAAGTCTTCATAGGATCATTTTTATGGCTTAATCACCTTTAGTCTTAAACTACAAATTAGCCAAATATAAGTGATTAACGAATTTCCATAGATGAAACACGGAGCTACTGTAAACTAAACAAGTAATTAGCAATATGGAAATAAGGAAAATGAAATATAACAAAGGCCAAATACAAGGAAGTGTTTAGGAAGAAGAAAACCTAAGACCTGGACGAAAAAACCTCTCACTTGACCACATCGTCAGAAATCTCCACTAGGTAAATAGTTGTAGTACAATAAACATCATGAACCCTCCAAGTCCATACACCTAAGGTACTTGAGCCCTCCAAGTTCTAACTAAAAACCAACTACTCTGAGTCTTTTCTCTACCTATCTTGCTGGAGACACCTCCATTGCAATACCAACGGACAACCACCATTAAGATTGTATTTGAAATAGTTTCCTATATTTCCACAACTTCACTCATATCTTACAATGATCTCTTTGTGTGTATGATATGAAGGGAATAAAAATCACTCTCAAAGGATTAGAGGGAAAGAGAAGAGAGGAGGAGAGTTTCTTAGCTCAAAACTAAAAGCTTTCTCTCTTTTATTACAAGGGTGACTTCAAGGATAGATAAGAATGATGTGTAGATATTAGGTTATACTCAGATTATTCTCTATTGCCATGCTCAACACTCATAGAATGTGTGTATTGGCATAATCACAGTGGACAGAAAAAGATAAGAAAATAGAGTGGTCAGATCATGTAGTTCACGACCTTGTGGCGACTTGGCTGGTTGTGAAATGGTCGCAACTTGCCTAGTCAGCACTTTGATCTTGTTCTCCTGTCATGTGTCACTTGTGAGCTAAGTAGGTCGTCTAAGGTCACGAGTTGACCCAGAATGCAACTTTCACAAATATTATAGGGTTCAAATACTTTCTACCCCAAATATAGTTAAGCTCAGGAATATACATTAAAAATAGGAAGAAAATACATATAAAATTTTCACTAAATAAATCCAATAAAAACATGGACTTTATAATTTGAAATTCTATTATAAGAAACTAATAATGATTTTAGACGTCCCTTAAATGTGTTTCTTAAAAAATAATGAATTTTGGGGCTGCACTTTTGTATAATGAGACAGCATAATCATTTAAGTGGATTCTTGAAAGATTTTTAAAATCCACACAAGAGTAAAAGACCTAATTTATTTTCACTAATTTGGATCCAATTTTGGCAAAGTCATTAATAGAGGTGATGTGAAGCTTTGGTATGATTATGTACTCGTCATATGATGCAAAACAAGATCGAGAACTTGAGGAGTTTGATGATGGATGGTTATTTTTTTTAAAAAAAAATAGCATTTAATAAAAGCATCATGAACAAAAACAAAAACAAAAACAATAAATATAGCTTCCATTTAGTATTCCTCTCAAAAAAGAAGATAAGTGGTCTAAAGTACCACATCGGTTAGTTAGTGAGTGAGTCTTCAGTTTATAAGTCTTAGTACTTACAAAAGTTAGGCCCTTTTGTAAGTACTAGTGTTGTAAATCTTGTCTTCCCACTCCCTCCTTTCCTATCTTCTATGTCTTCTATCTATATTATCTCAAAAAAAAAAAAAAAAAAAAAAAAGAAAAGAAAAGAAAAGTGGTCTAAAGTACCACATCGGTCAGTTAATGAGTGAGTATTCGATTTATAAGCCTCGCTAGTACTTACAAAAGTTATGCCCTTTTGTAAATGTTAGTATTGTAAGTCCTGTCTTCCCACTCCCTTCTTCCCCATTCCCTATGTCTTCAGTCTATATTATCTAAAAAAAAGAAGATAAGTGGTCTAAAGTATCACATCAGTCAGTTAGTGAGTAAGTCTTCGATTTATAAGCCTCGCTAGTACTTACAAAAGTTATGCCCTTTTGTAAGTGTTAGTGTTGTAAGTCCTGTCTTCCCACTCCCTCCTTCCCCATCCCCTATGTCTTCAGTCTATATTATCTCCAAAAAAAAAAAAAAAAAGATTTTCTAAAAGGTCCTCTTCCTTATGCGTAGATATTAATATGCATTGGCACTAACCTTAACAGAAACCTTTCCTATTGGTTTGGAAGGAGGTTGAAAATATTGTTTGCTATTGTAATATATTTTATTGGTGTAGTAATGATGATGTGACCTTTTTTCTTTTGAGAATACTAAGTATTTTAACACACACACACCACTATTAGTTTCTTTCAAAACTTTTTTTCTTGACTGCTTTACTAGGCCGATTTTTTGTTGGGACATGAATTGGCTTGGCATTAATTTGTCTCTTGCCCACTTTGTGTGGAGAGATTGTCTCATCAACAATAAGGGATTTATTGATGAGTCTATATGGTGTCTCCATGTCTACTAGTTTTTTATATTCATATTTTATAACTATTAACTTCATTAAGATAAATGATTCTATGGCGGTGGCGGCGGCAACTACGACGACTATTATTATTATTATTATTATTATTATTATTATTATTATTATTATTATTACTTGTGTACCATGTGTGGGTAATATGTTATTAATTTTTAAAGAATTTTATTAAATTTATTTGATTTTTATCTTCAATTAATTTTTAAAGATATTAGAAATACTAAAATACGGTCATTATTTAAATTTTCTTAAGTTTTACAACAACAAAAATAGTATATATTAAAAAATAAATTATAAATTATTGCTCATTATTAAGTTTTGGAGGGAGGATCAATATAAAACCCATTTTTTTAAAATTAATTCATACACTTGCAAATCAAATAGATAAAGTGTATCTATTAGTGTCTCTTGTTGATGGAATCTTAATATTAGTATCCATGAACGACATCAATGTTGAAAAAGGAAAAAGAATAAATAATTATAAAAAAAGATGAATGGTAAAATCTTGGGTTTTAGCCCCCTTACTATCTATTATTATATAGAGGGAGCTTTTAAAAAAAAAAAAAAAATTGGACCATTTTATTTAGAGGGAGCCCGATTACATCTTGGAAGGAGGATCAATATAAAACTCATTTTTAAAATTAATTTATACACTTGAAAATCAAATAGATAAATTGTACTTGTTAGTGTCCCTTGTTGATAGAATCTTAATATTAGTATACTTGAACAACATCAATGTTGAAATGGGAAAAAGAATAAATAATTATAAAAAAAGATTAACGGTAAAAGTTTAATTTTGGCCCCCTTACTATCTATTAATATATAGAGGGAGCTTTTTTTTTTTTTTTTTTTAGAACAAAAAATTTGGACCATTTTATATAAAGGGAGCCTGATTACATTTTGGAGGGAGGATCAATATAAAACTAATTTTTTAAATTAATTTATTAACTTGCAAATCAAATTGATAAATTGTACCTATTAGTGTCTCTTGTTGATAGAATCTTAATATTAGTATATCCTTGAACGATATCAATGTTGAAAAAGGAAAAAGAATAAATAATTATAAAAAAAGATGAATGGTAAAAGCTTGCATTTTAACCCCCTTACTATCTATTATATAGAGGGAACTTTTTTTTAGAAGAAAAAATTTGAACCATTTTATATAGATGGTGCCTGATTACAATAAAATAAGGAATAATCTAGATTGGGACAATTGACCCCTTAGAAACTTCCTATAACCTTCTTCACCCTTTCTAGAGGGATACTGCCCATACAACATGAGTTTACAACCCATTACAACATTTTTCCTATGTCTCTAACACTCCTCCTCAAGCTAGAGCATATAAGTAATATAAGTCTAGTTTGGAACATATAGACTCTAAATGACTCCTAAATAATTCTTTGGTAAATATGTCAACAAATTGGTTTTTAGACTTCAAAAACAATATAGTAACATGTTCACTTAGAATACTGTCTTTGAAAAAGTGGTACTACACAGTCTTAGAAATTGGCTTGATTATCAAAAATGTATGTATGAGTATAAACATAAACATAAACATAAACATACACATTTTAAAAAAAATACCTCTAATTGGTTGCTAGGATAAATGAGAGGAAGATATTATAATTTTAAATCTGGATAGTATGTAATATATTCCTTCTATTTTCAAAGTTTAGAAGGTTATTAAAGTAAATAATCAAATATTAAACCAAATCACATAAATGTTGAAAGAATCTTAATATTTGTATCCTTGAACGACATCAATGTTGAAAAAGGAACAAGAATAAATAATTATAAAAAAAGATGAACGGTAAAAGCTTGGGTTTTAGCCCCTTACTATATATTATTATATAGAGGGAGCTTTTTTTTTTTAGAATAAAAAATTTGGACCATTTTATATAGAGGGAGCCTGATTATATTTTGTAGGGAGGATCAATATAAAACTAATTTTTTAAATTAATTTACACACTTGCAAATCAAATAGATGAATTATAATTGTTAGTGTCTCTTGTTGATAGAATATTAAAATTAGTATCCTTGAATGACATCTGTGTTGAAAATGGAAAAAGAATAAATAATTATAAAAAATGATGAATAGTAAAAGCTTGAGTTTTAGACCCCTTACTATCTATTATTATATAGAGGGAGTTTTTTTTTAGAAGAAAAAATTTGGACCATTTTATATAGAGGGAGCATGATTACAATAAAATAAGGAATAATCTAGATTGGGACAATCAACCCCTTAGAAACTTCCTATAACCTTCTTCACCCTTTTTAGAGGGATATTGCCCATACAACACGAGTTTACAATCCATTACAACATTTTTTCTGTCTCTAATACTCCCCTTCAAGCTAGAGCATATAAGTAATATAAGTCTAGTTTGGAACCTATAGACTCTAAATGACCCCTTAATATTTCTTTGGTAAATATGTCAACAAATTGATTTTTAGACTTCAAAAATAGTATAGTAACATGTTCACTTAAAGTACTATCTCAGAAAAAGTGGTGATACACTGTCTTAGAAATTGGCTTATTATTGAAAGAGTATGTATGAATATAAACATAAACATAAACATAACCATTTTAAAAATTTTACCTCTAATTAGTTACAAGGATAAATGAGAGGAAGATATTATAATTTTAGATCTGGATAATATGTAATATATTCCTTCTATTTTCAAAGTGTAGAAGGTTGTTAAAGGAAAAAATTAAGTATTAAATATCACCAAATCACATAAAATATTTTATTGTCTTTACTTTGTATAATATTACATTTTTTTTTATAATATACTCTCTTTCATATACATTTATATAAGTCGCTTAAGTCTAATCTCATCTTTCTCATTAATGATTGGTGCATTCCTCTTTAGATTTGGAAAAAGTCCAAATTTTTGAAATGGAAAGAATTTCCAAAGCAATGGTGGTATATCTGTACACAATTACAGTATGATATCATCTATGACTTGTAAACGTAGAAATATATCCTCTTCCTTATAGGTATATTGATGGCAGTATTCAAATCAAAGAAAATTGGTAGTCCAATCTTACGATTAATCACCTCATCGAAATAATTAATGTGAAGGATATCACATTTATCTTTTCATTATTATCCCCATTTTTATCATACTTTGTTTTTATATTTATTTCCTTGAAACAAATGGAATGCCAATAGAGGACGCATGGACAATATTTGACACAAAGGCTCTAAAAAAAGCACACACTACTTGAATTCTAGAAGAACCATACGCAGCAACATGAGCCTCCATTCAAAGGATACTTCCAACTTCATTGAACATTCTCCATGTAGAACCAAGGAATGTGGTGATAGCCACAGTCTAGATGACGCTCCTAATTTAAGCCAAAATGATGAGCACATTGATAGCATCTTTGATGAAGGATGGTTATTTTTTTTATAAGAAAACATTTAAATGAAAGCAGTATGAACATAAACATAAACATAAAAAGAGTATATATGTGTTTTTTTTTTACTAAAAAACATATGTTATTTCTTATTTAAATATTAACAATGAGAATATATGAGGTTATACTCACTAATAGCATTAGGCTTTTAAAATGTTGTTGTTGTTATTATTATTATTATATATTGTTCGCATAAAGTAACTATTCTTCTGTAGATCAAGTGAAATAAATCCAATAATTAATTATTTAAATAAAACATCCATTCACTTTTTAGTCAATCTCTCACACTAATCAGTTCTGAGTTATATTCTTTTTTGATAAAACAAAGTCAACTATCTCACAATTATTAGCTTACAAGAACAAACTAACAACCACTATAATTAAGAAACGACCCAAAATCTCTCTTTTACGATGAGGGTAACTTCAAGGATGGATAAGAATGATGTGAAGATATTATATTATAGTTAGATCATTCTCTCTTGCCTTTTGGCATCATCACAATAGATAGAAAAAGATCAGAAAATAGAGTAGTCTGATCATGTAGTTCACGACCTTGTCGCGACTTGGCTGGTTGTGAAATGGTCTCGACTTGCCAAGTAAGCACTCTGATCTCGTTCTTCTGCCATGTGTCACTCGTGAGCTAAGTAGGTCGTCTGAGGTCATGAGTTAGCCCAGAATGCAGCTTTCATAAAGATCATAAGGCTCAAATACTTTCTACCCCAAATACAATTAAGCTCAAGAAGATACATTAAAAAGGGAAGAAAATACATATAAATTTGTCATAGTTGAATAATGCCAATAAAAACATGGACTTTATAATTTGAAATTATACTATAAGAAACTAATAATGATTTTAGACCCTTAAATGTGTTTCTTGAAAAATAGTGAATTTTGGGGCAGCACTTTTGTAGAATGAGACAACATAATCATTTAAGTGGATTTTTGAAAGCTCTTTTTAAATCCAAACAAGATTTAAAGACCTAATTTATTTTCACTAATTAGGATCCAATTTTGGCAAAAGCATTAATAGAGTTGATGTCAAGCCGTGGTATGAATTATGTACTTGTCATATGATGCAAAGCAAGATCAAGCACTTGAGGAGTTTGATGGAGGATGGTTAAATTTTTTTTTTTAAAATAGCATTTAATAAAAGCATCATGAACACAAACATAAGCATAAATAGTAAATATAGCTTCCATTTAGTATTCCTTTTTAGATGATCAAGTTTTTGTAAAAGGTCCTTTTCTTTATGCTTTGTATTAATATGCATTGGTACTAACCTTGACGGAATCCTTTCTGACTAGTTTGGAAGGAAGTTGAAAATATTGGTTGCTATTGTAATATATTTTATTGGTGTCGTAATGATGGTGTGACCTTTTTTCTTGACTGCTTTACTAGGCTGATTTTTTGTCGGGACAGGAATTGGCTTGGCATTAATTTGTATCTTGACCACTTTGTGTGGAGAGATTGTCCTATCAACAATAAAGGATTCATTGATGAGTCTATATGGTGTCTACATGTCTACTGATTTTTTATGTTCATATTTTATAACTATTGACTTCATTAACATAAATGATTCTATGACGATGACGATGACGATGACGATGATTATTATTATTATTATTATTATTTGTACTTGTACTATGTGCGGGTAATATGCTATTAATTTTTGAAAGAATTTTATTATATTTATTTGAATTTTATCTTCATTTCATTTTTATAGATATCAAAAATAGTAAAATTTGGTCATAATTAAAATTTTCTTAAGTTTTATAAGAAAAAAATGGTACATATTAAAAAATGAATTATAAATTATTGCTAACTATTGTTGAGGAGAAAATTTTCACGCCACATGGCTTTATTTCATTGGCAACCCGCATCACATCAATATTATCATGGATTTTGGGAAAATCTCTTTTAAAGCTCAAAAGAGCCCATATTTACACAAAACAACGACAAAAACCCATGGCGATATTATCTCATGAAAGCCCATAGTTCAAGCTCATGACATATCATCTCATTTTCGGCTCATGATCTAAGTTCAAGAGCCTCATCGGGGGAATTTTGGGAGTCGTGGTTTGGAGGGCCAAGAAGTATGTTCAGTAAAGCACCAGCGGTTCAAAGTTGATAAAGGAAACATATTGCGTGGCATGTCTTTCCCAATTTCCTGAACTCTGACGAGTCAGTGTGCAATAGGTAACATCTGGTAAGCCTCTCATATCACATAACCCTTAAAATGATAAAACTCCCCATTGCTCTTTACCTAAAACTTAATATTCATCATATAATCTAATTATATTATTTCATATAAATTATATTACTATTTTCATCTAAAACCAGCCCAAGCATGTGGGTAAATCTATATTAATATCTCATATCTAACATTACATGCCCTCCTTGCTCTCCAAGATTTGGTCACAATACAAAGAGACCATAATTAAACCTCCAAAGCTTCATCAAACATCAACCAATGAGTCAATTACTTACCAAAATTATATTGTAATAAAACCATGGACTAAACATATAATTTTCCAAAAGACGAAACTTAGCCAAAAGTACCAATAGTAGCTCCAGCAGAAGCTACCTTAACTCCAACAGAAGCTGCAACAGCTCCAGCAACTAATACATGTCCAAAAGTGACATCACTAGCCCATTATGGTCAATCTTAGCAGCTACTTGCTATACCAAAAAAAGTAAGGATCCCATAAAAGAAATGCTACCATTTTAAGCCAAATCTTTAGCCTCCAGTTGCAATACTAGAAATAGGAAGATCCCATAAAAGTTATCTTACCATTTTCAACCAAACCAATGAATTTAATGCAAAATATTTTCTCCAGCAGAAGACCTCACACAGCTGACATCATCCAGCTGTGTTAGGACAGCTACTGCCGTACAACTGTCAGCTGCAGCAGCTACCGCTATACTGCTGTGTCAGTTGCTGTATAGCTGCAATAGCAGCCTTGAAGTTTCAAACTTTCCTCTTTTGGCTAAAAACCAAAAACCCACTAAAGAAATCACTTACTTTGCCAAAGACTTTTCCTTATTTGCTAATTTTCCCTTCAACTAATTCTAATCTAGTTACATACTTGGCTCTATATAAAGAGGACCAAACCACACACTAACCCATAACACTACTACCCATCTCTTTCACACTCTATTATTCTGAAATATCATCATCTTGCTACCTATATCTCTAAACACTTCCATACTTCTTCATCTTTCTTACAAAATCTCTCTTCTTATACAACACCTATTACACAACACCATTATCTATCTCTCCCATACTCTATTATTCTGAAACTTCATTCATTTTGCTGAAATATACGCATTTCCATACTTCTCCACCCCTCTTACAAAATCTCTCTTCTTAGATAACACCATTACAACACACCATTACCCATCTCTCCCACACTCTCTTATTCTGAAACTTCATCATTTTGCTGCTCATAAACACATCTCCATCTCTTTCTCCATTTCTCTTGCAAAATCTCTCTTCTTAGAAAGCAATATAACCCATGACATAACATAAAAAATCACTCCAGCAGCAACTATAAGCTCATGTATATACCATATTTAACCTTCATATTATCTATCTCATACTTCCACATATTTTATAAACACATTACTCACAAACTATCCATACATACTTCTCACATAAATTTCTAATATATCTTACAAATACCATATCTCACAAAACATATATATTTCTTACCATCTCCATCCATCTTAAAACACATCAAACACTCTTCCAAAAACATTTTATCAAAAGCCCTTCTCATGGAAGGCATATATTTATAATGCTAAAAGCCCTTCTTATGAAAGGCAAAAACTTATATAATACTAATAGTCATTCTCATGGAAGGCAATATCACTCATATTTGACTAAAAACTAAAAGAGCATTACATGGGGAAAATCATTTAAGTGCATGATAAAGGGGATAAACTTAACCAACCTATGCACACGGCTAGACATATTCTCTCTCCATCCAATTGCACCAATTTTTCCCCTTTAATCATGAAGTCCCTATGAAAGGACTCATAATATCTTATTGTACCACTAGACTCATTTTATTATGCCGTAGAAATGTTATAAGTTCACTAATGCTATACGGTTGGAGTCACAAACCATATAAAGTGGAGCTATAGTTAGAACCACAAACCATAAAGATAAGTCAATGTTTTCTCCATCTTTGAAATTACATTATTATGGATATGTTAACTCATTATTACTGTACCGTTGGATGCAAACTACTTTAATATTATCTCACTATTTAATAAATATGGACTCACTAATGCTTTAGTAATAAACATATGTATTAATAAATTGAATCCATCTCACTATTGGACACATATTACTTGGGCATGAACCACTACTGGATATGTAATATTTGGACATAAACACAGCTAGATATGTATTATTTGGATATAAACCATCATTGGACATACATTATTTGGACATAAACCATTGCTGGACATACCTTATTATATTGAACATGAACTATACCACAGTTGGATATGGACTATTGGACTTATCCCATTACTAGACATATGACAATTAATTACTCTCTAATATTGAACATACTTAACCCACAAAACAATAATGCTCAACTCGTCATTTAATCCAAGCTATTATGCTAAACATATTATTTATTTATTTATTTCAACCATTATCATGATTCTTAGACTTTGGGCTTTATCTATTTTGTAGGCTTAAAACTGTACCAGAAGCCATTGGTCTATGTGGCCCAATGTCGAGTTCCGGATTGAACTCCCCAAAACAAATCCAGTACTAGCAAAGTCACCCCTCCAGCGGAAGACACGTAGCTACACCCAAAAATGGCCCCAGACAACTATTAAGTTTTGGAGGGAGGATCAATATAAAACTCATTTTTTTATTAATTTATACACTTGCAAATCAAATAAATAAATTGTACATGTTAGTGTCTCTTGTTGATAGAATTTTAATATTAGTATCTTTGAATGACGTCAATGTTGGAAAAGGAAAAAGAATTAATAATCATATAAAAAGATGAACAGTAAAAACTTGGGTTTTAGCCCCCTTACTATCTATTATTATATGGAGGGAGCCTTTTTTTTTTTAGAGAAAAATTTGGACCATTTTACATAGGGGGAGCTTGATTACAATAAAACAAGGAATGGTCTAGATTGAGACAACTGGCCCCTTAGAAATTTCCTATAACCTTCTTCACCCATTCTAGAGTGATACTTCCCACACAACACAAGTTTACAACCCATGACAACATTTTTCCAATGTCTCTAACACTCCCCCTCAAGTTAGAGTATATAAGTAATATAAGCCTAGTTTGGAACACATAGACTCTAAATGACCCCTAAATAATTCTTTGGTAAATATGTCAGGTATTTAGACTTCAAAAACAGTATAGTAACATGTTCACTTAGAATACTATCTCAGAAAAAGTGGCAATATACTGTCTTAGGAATTGGCTTGATTATCACAAGAGTATATATGAATATAAACATGAACATAAACATACACATACACATTTTAATAAATTCGCCACTAATTGGTTACCAGGATAAATGAGAGAAAGAGATTGTAATTTTAGATCTTGATAGTATGCAATATATTCCTTCGATTTTCAAAGTGTAGAGGTTGTTAAAGGAAATAATTAAATATTAAATATGATCAAATCACATAAAATATTTTGTTGTCTTTAATTTGTATAATGTTACATTCTTTTTTATAATATGCTCTCTTTCATATACATTTATGTTTGGTTGTTTTAAGTAAGGTTGGATGTAGTTCTCTTAATGATCTCTATTGCTTACTTTGGATGGTGTGGGCACTTTGGTGAAGTTTTATTCATAAATAGGTTAGGTAGAAGTCGTTTAAGTCTAATTTCATCTTCCTCATTAAAGATTGGTGTATTTCTCTTTAGATTTGAAAAAGTCCAAAGTTTTGAAATGAAAAGTTGTTCCAAATCAACGGTGGTATTTCTTTACACTCCAACAGTAGGTAGTATTTCTAGTAGGCAATACTTTAATCCTGCGACTTGTTGAATTATATCTGCCTGCATTTAGGTAGATGTATTGATGACAATATTGACACCATTGAAAATTGGCAGTCCAATCTTACAATTAATCACCTCATCGAAATAATTAATGTGAAGGCTATAACATTTCCTCTTTTCATAATTATCTCCATTTTTGTCATACCTTATTTTTATATTAATTATTTTTTAAAGGAATGGAATGCTAATAGAGGATGCATGGACAATATTTGACACAAAGTCCTCGATATCTTTAAAAGAAGCACACACTACTTCATTCAGAGGATACTTCCAACTTAATCGAACATTCTCCATGTAGAACCAAGGAGCGTGGTGATATCCATAGTCTAGATGACGCTCCTAGTTTAAGCCAAAATGTTGAGCATAGTAATAGCATCTTTTATGAAGGATGATTTTAT
Source organism: Notholithocarpus densiflorus (assembly GCA_030021035.2). Classification (NCBI taxonomy): domain Eukaryota; kingdom Viridiplantae; phylum Streptophyta; class Magnoliopsida; order Fagales; family Fagaceae; genus Notholithocarpus; species Notholithocarpus densiflorus. The sequence continues at coordinate 22,629 of JARYZH020000873.1, forward strand.
TTTTTATTTTTTATTTTTTTTTATTTTTTTATATAAGAAATAAAATCAACTTCAACATAAACATAAGCAAGAGTATCTATGCTTTTGTATTATTTTCTAAAAAAAAACATATGTTATTTCTTATTTAAATATAAACATTGAGAATATATGAGGTTATACTCACTAATGCCATTAGACTTCTAAAATGATGTTATTGTTGTTGTTATTATCATCATTATTTTATATTGTTTGCATAAATTAACTATTCTCCTATAAATCAAGTGAAATAAATCCAATAATCAATTATTTAATAATACATCCGTTCACTTTTTAGTCAATCTCTCATAGTAATCAGTTCTGGGTTATATTCTTTTTTGATAAAACAAGGTCAACTATCTCACAACCATTGGCTTACAACAAACCAAGTTAGGAACAAACTAACAACCACTATAATTAAGAAATGACACAAAACAATATACCATCCATTAGCCAACTATAAAATTAAAAATTTATATTCAATCATAAAAATAATGATCCCTCTTTTAACATATGTATTAAAATATAAGTTGTATCCCAAACTTATGGAAAGCAGTCTTAAAAAATCGTCCAATTTTAGGTCACCCCACAAATTTTGATACCAATTGTATTGGAACACTCACCATGATATGGGGAGTGATATACATGAAGAGAGAAAAAAGAGCGTGGAGGAAGAACCTCAACCTACTATAGGATGATGGATGTAAATGATAACTGGATGATAAAATTTAGGTTTGGATTTTTAATTTGAAATGATGAAGAGTTTAAATTTTTATTTTATTTTAAACATTTTTCTCAGTGAAAAATATTATCATACACAAGAATGAAATAAGGGCCTTCCCATCATTAAGTGATTGGTGTGAGTGAAGAAGTTCCTCTTCTTTCCTTGAAAGAAAAATAGATGGCTGTTCTTTTTTAGCGTAGCAAGGAAAAAAGTAAAAAATAATTTCTTTTTGAAGGTTCTCTCCTCTTTTCCCAAAAAACCAGGTGTATTGGTACAATGTCGATGTTAGCTAAAGGTTATGTTCTCGATGTAATTATAACTTTATCTTTATCTTCATATTCTTCTTCTTTTTGTAAACCTTTTCTTCATGCATTTTTTTTTTTTTTTCCACATGTATTACCCTCAAATCATACACCTATGAGGTGCTGATTTCTAGACCTCTGCCTATACAAGGTCGCTAAACATTAACTTATTAAATCGAAGAAGGATCTACCATTCTTTCCACCCTTCCATGGCAGTGGCTTAGCCTGCCAACATTTCATCTATTGGTCTATTATACTTAGGGTATTCACATAACAGACCCTTTGCATTAAGGATAAGAAGATCTAGATTGTGTATTGTTGTTATTATTGGCCGTTGGTATTTAGGTTTAGAAGAGCTAGCTTGAGTATTGTCATTATTATTGTCCATGTCATTGTTGTTGTTGCTTGTCTTGTGTATGCATAACATTGCTACATTGGACGAATGGAGCTTATAATCTGCTTAAAATGAAAGAATCCATATTCCCTTAGTTAATTTTTAAAAATTTTGTAAGAAGCAAATCAATATTTGCGTACAATCAAATTAAGTAACCATTACTTTTTTTTTTTTTTTTGAGAAGTAACCATTACCTTGGTTTACTATTGACATTACTTTTATTATGCATCAATCACAACTTATCAAATTAATAAAAATATTTTAAAAAAAAAACTCACAAATATTTTCCTATTAATAGTTGTGAAAATAATTGGAAAAAAAATTAGGCCATCTATCAAAGAGTAAAAAATAAAATATAAGAAATGAAAAATAAAATCCATAAAAGCATGCACTTTGGTTTGTTTGGCTTGAAATACATAAATAGTCTATTAGTCCATGAATTTGACCCCAAAAAATTAAATAAATGTAGCTTTTTTTTATTGAAAAATGATACGCTCACAACATTTTCACAATACCTTCATAACAAATAATAGACAATAAGTTGTTATTGATTTCAATTTGAATTTGTAAAGTTGTAATTTACAACTATTTTGTATTGGCTTTAATTCCGTGCTAAATTTGATTGTAATTTTATTCAATCATTTTTCCCTGTATTTATGTGGGGTTTTTAATTGTAAGGGGTGTGTGTGAGAGAGTGTGAAGACTCAAGCTTAAATTGCGGAACAAGTGGATTTCGCGAGAAGCTTGCGAGAAGCTAACCCGCGAAGTAGCCACATGTAGAGCACATGACTGGAATGCGAAGAGTCATGATAGCCTGGAGTTTTTGCGAGTGTCTTGCGAGTAAGGCCTTCCTGCGAAATATTTTCAAACATTCTGTTTGGCTATTTTGTCATGTTTGTTTTACCAAGTCTTTACCCACACTATATATATCCTCATTACCCACATATTGTAAGGAGTGCTTTCAGAGAGAAAATCCTAGAAAATACACTTGAGAGTTAGAGATTGTTATACCCATAATCATCTACACATTTTCTTGTGGTTTTTCTCTACTCTTACCTCTCCATATCCAAATTCTTGAGAGGTTGATAGCCCAAATGCTTACCACACCCAATTTGAGTGTAAAGTGAGGTTTTAGTGCTGCTGGGACGCATTGGAAGAAGCCAATCGTTGGCAGATGCAATCGGGCTGAATTGCGGGATCCAGGAAAGCTAGAGAAGACAAGGTTCCGAGAAGCCAGTTGGTAGCAGGAGCTTGGAGGGCTCAAGTACATTGGGTAGACTAGGCTTGAAGGGTCTTTTGTTATTCGTGTACTCCAACTTATTCTCTAGTGGATCGATTACCGCTTGGAGGGCGGCGGAGAGGTTTTTCGCCGAGTTCTTTAGTTTCCTCCCCGATAACACGCCTCGGTGTTATCTTGTGTTTGCATCCTTCTTCCCTACTCTTTAAGCTTTCATATTATATTTGATATTTGATGAATATGGCTTAGAGTAGTTTTATTGGTTGTTTGCGTGCATTTACTCTTATTCCGCACTTAGTTTAAGTTAGGAGTAAAAGCAACTGAGCCGTAATTTTTATTGGGGGTCTAAACAAGCTCTTGTGTATTCACATAAATTGGTTGTTTGCACGCATTTACCCGCAAAACAGTTTACATGCTTCTGTGACATTTTCGCGAGTAACTTCGTGAGAAGCTTACCCGCGAAAATTGCTTGTTTTCAATTTTAAAAGGGAGACAAAGATAGTTTTTCAAACATACCTCTTTTGCCTCCTCCGAGCCTCTCTTAACCCTAAACTTTTTTTCTCTCAAAAACCCAACAAAATCTCAAGTCCAATCACTTCTAAGACTTCATTAAGGTATGTTTCAACATTCTTTTATCTTTGATTCCTTAGTTTAAGCCTTAGATTCTAGGATTTCTTGGGTTGGGAATATTTTTGAAAGGGTTGGGAAAACTTTAAATTTTTGCAAAATCTTTTGATTTTCTTGTTTGGGCTGTGTCCCATTTTGTTTGGTTATGTTTGTGTTGGCCCGAAGTGGCATTTTAATATGTATTTAGGCAAGATTTTCACATGTTCATGCATTGTTTTACATGTTAGTGGTGTATATGCATACTAGGTGTTTGATAAAATGCCTAAATGGCATTTTGATGTTGTTTTGGACTCCGATGAGTACCAAACTTTGAAGATTACCATGACTATGCATGTTTATCATGTTGTGATCTTTGGTTGTGTGTTTTACACACTTTGACCCAAGTGTGCTTGGTCATGCCTTGATCATGCATCACATATGCACACCACATGCACACTTGATGCACACACTTGATCACTTGACATGTTTTCCATTTCACTCATGCTAGATAGGTTTTGTTACATGTTTAGCACTTAAAACATGATCTTGTGATATTAGGTTTATGTTTTTATGTTCTTGTTAGGACTCTGTGTTTGGTTTATGGACTAACTTGTATATAATCAAGTTTGTTTCCTTGTTTCTGTTTTTGTATTTGTTTCTTTGTGTTTGTGACTGTTTTACAGATGTCTCCTCTTAAGCAATTGGCCACAAAGAAGTCTTCAAAGCATCCACGCACTGCCTCGGAAAACTTCCGAAGCATTGATGCAGACATGGCCTACAACGACTACTACAAAAAGGCCCTGGTCATCTTGGAAAGGGCTGTGGCATTAAAGACCCTTGAAAAAACCTTCATTCTGGAAGTGTTCAAAGAAAGGACATGGACAGAGTTGCTAAACTTAGTGGGGAATGTCTATGCCGAGGTCATTAGGGAATTCTATGCAAATGCTATTGTGGAAGGGGATCGCATAGGTTGTTGGCTGAAAGGGAGGGGGGGGGAGAGTTCTATGTCACAAGGGAGTCTATCTAAGAAATACTGGAGATTCGTCCAACGACTCAACAATCATATCTCCACTATGATGATAGAAGGGACTCACTTGTACCAATTGTGTAAATCCTCAGTGGTGAACTCAGAAAGAAGGCAGTGAACACCATTTCATTCACCCCGGAGATGAGAACATTAGCCTACATAATGATCTTCAACCTCTACTCTGTGAAGAACTTGACCACCTTGTCAGGACCAAGGGCCATTTTTCTGCTTGATCTCTTTACACACAAGGAGATTGACATTTGTAGTCACATCTACTACCTCTTCACCAAATGCATCACCAAGAGGAATTCGAGGCTGGTCTTGCCATTTCCAAGCCTCGTCATGGCTCTTATAGCAAGGGCAAGGGTGAAGATTCCTAGTGGTCTTCCCGTGATGCAAAGAGATTATCCAATCAGTGCTCAAACCATGACTCGAAGCAAAGCCCATATCATCGGACCATTTGTTGGTATTTCTCAAATCCCAAGGGACAATGTTGAGGAAGAAGGTGGGGACATGGAGGAAGAGATAGAGCGGTTCACATCAGCTCCAGAGGAAATTGCACAACCTTCTTCTCAAGCACGTGCACGGGCACTTGATTGTCTTGATCATCTCATTGCAAGGGTTGAGCAAATGTATGGTATGCTAGAATCTCACGTGCAGGAGTCCTCAACTCAATTTACCTACCTCGAAGGCCAGATCACTGCACTTTCATCTCAAATTGACGACATGATGATGGACCTGCAGCGGCAGCAACATGAGGATTTGGAGTCAGAATCCGAACAACTCTAGCCTCTTTGGCCATTCTGGTCAAAAAGGGGGAGAAGTTTGAGGGGGAGCATAGAGTAGCATATCATAGAGCATTGGTTCATTTTGGTGGTTTAGTAGTTTACTTTTTAAAGTTTTTATAACTTATGGATATTTACATTGCTTTCTTTTAAAGCTTTAAAGTACTTTAGTTTAAATTTCAGTTTATCTTTAGTACTTTTTGTGTATCTTGGTTTTTATAACCTTTTTGATGCTTATTGTTTTCTATTTCTTTTAGCTTTAGTTTCGTTAATGCATCATACTTGTTGGACATGCAATTAATTTTAGCATTGCTCTTAATTGCATTGCGTGTATGGATGATCATTTACTAGATAAATGTTCATTGTAGTCATTCTTTAATGACTGTTCATGTTTGATCAAGTTACGCTTCATAGATTATATCTTGCTTAATACCTTGATTGCATTTTACTTGTTCATATACGTACCTTGTGTTCAACTTGTCATGAACTTAATGAAAGTTTTGTTTATGTGCGAGTGTTTCAGGATACAGGTGTATACGGTGCAAGTGCTTCACAGCTTCTAGAATTAGGTGTGAGTGAGTTTTGCCATTGTTCCCAAACTCACGTTTAAGTCTAGAGTTTGTTTAGGGGTTTTGTCACGGAATAGCCAAAGGAGGAGATTATAAAGTTGTAATTTACAATTATTTTGTGTTCACTTTAATTCCGTGCCAAATTTGATTGTAATTTTAATCAATCATTTTTCCCTGTATTTATGTGGGGTTTTAATTGTAAGGGGTGTATGTCAGATAGTGTGAAGACTCAAGCTTAAATTGCAAAACAAGTGGATTTTGCGAGAAGCTCGCAAGAACCTAACCCGCGGAGTAGCCACGTGTAGAGTACATGATTGGAATGTGAAGAGTCATGATAGCCTGGAGTTTTCGCGAGTGTCTCACTGGTAAGGCCTTCCCGCGAAATACTCATGAAACATTCTGTTTGGCTAATTTGTCATACTTGTTTTACCAAGTCTTTACCCACACTATATATACCCTCATTACCCACATATTGTAAGGAATGCTTTCAGAGAGAAAACCCTAGAAAATACACTTGAGAGTTAGAGATTGTTATACCCACAATCATCTACACATTTCCTTGTGGTTTTTCTCTACTCCTACCTCTCTATATCCAAATCCTTGAGAGGCTGATAGCCTAAACACTTACCACACCCAATTTGAGTGTAAAGTGAGGTTTTGGTGCTGCTGGGAAGCATTGGAAGAAGCCAATCATTGGTGGATGCAATCGGGCTGAATTGTGGGATCTGTGAAAGTTAGAGAAGACAAGGTTCCGAGAAGCCAATTGGTAGTAGGAGCTTGGAGGGCTCAAGTACATTGGGTAGACTAGGCTTGGAGGGTCTTTTGTTATTCGTGTACTCCAACTTATTCTTTAGTGGATCGATTTACAACTTGGAGGGCGGCGGAGAGGTTTTTCGCCGAGTTCTTCGATTTCCTCTTTGATAACACGTCTCAGTGTTATCTTATGTTTGCATCCTTCTTCCCTACTCTTTAAGCTTTCATTTTATTGTTGATATTTGATGAATATGGCTTAGAGTAGTTTTATCAGTGGTTTGCGAGCATTTACTTTTATTTCGCACTGATTGTTGATCTTGAGACATGCATAGACTTGTGCCTATATATCTTCCCACTCTTTTATTTTTTATTTTTTGCTTAAAGAGCTCAACAAATGTAAATCTCTAAATGAAAAGAGATAATGAGCTGCAAAAGCCTGTCGCACATACTAGTATTTGACTAGGAAAAAGGGAAAGCGACTTTTATGAAAAATGTATGATGTCCAAAAAGCCAAAGGCTTGCTCATCAAATTGAAATATTAAAAATTTCAGGCATCGATCTCTAAATAAGATGTATTGATTCAAAAAGATCAAATGTTATGATGAGAATGGAGCCAAATGAAAAGCTTCATATTATGTAATCAAGTTTATGTGGGAGGTCATATATACATATTTCTATAATTGAGATAGGTCACTTTTCCTAGTGCTAATTGTGTATGCCTTGGTTGAATTGATCATTGAGGCTTCACATTAGACTAAGGACTATCTCAACTTTGGTACCCACACACACCACACATGTTTATGCTCAATGAATGCCTTATTCATTTGTGTGATTGTACTTGATTAAATGTGTTTTCACATACTCAATTTTTGTTGATCAAACACAAAACATTTTTTGATTGTTTTAATTTGTTTTTGGAAAGTCTTTTGTTTTTGCAAAAATATCAAAAATTTTCAAAAACTGTGTTGCCTTGTTTTGGCGACTTGGTCGCAGGTCAAGCCAGTCGCATGCCCCAGTCGCGAGCTTACTCAGAAGGTTTTCGCGACTCACTAGCGGGTCAAAGTCCCAGTCGCGAAAAATACTTAGAAAGTTTTTCAAAATCTGGGTTTTTAGGTTTCTCGTGACTCATACTGGCAACTTGTTCGCGGGTGAAAGCTCCAGTCGCGTGGGTTACACAGAAATTTTCGCTGCTCTTTTCGCGACTTTCTAGCGGGTGGAACTTCCAGTTGCGAAAAACACTTAAACAATTTTTTCAAAATTTCATCTCAGGTGTCTCACGGCTTGCCCTGGCAACTTACACGCGACTTGGTTCAGTCGCGAAAAACGTGTGTTTTGCGTTTTAAGGACAGTTTTTATTTTAAAACTTTTCAGTTTTCCCTCGAACTTTTGGACTGTTCATTGTCTTATTCGTCCTTCTCTCTCTCAAACCCATTGTGTTTCACTCACAAGTCCACCATTTCTTCTTCAATCTTCAAGAAAAAGGTATGGGCTTTCTTATTTTCTCTAAGTATTTCATGTTTCTTGCCTTGATTTCTTTGATTTTTGAGTTGATGTTGAGTTTTTGAAAATCTTGAGTTTCGAATATGGGTTGGGGTTATTTGACTGAGTTTGTTAAATGTTTATTGTTGTCATAAAGAATATGATGCTTGATATACATGTTTTTGTGTATGCTTCTCATTTTTGAGTAGTATATCATGTCTGTGTTGTGTTGTGTATTTCATGCTTGTCGTAGAATGTCACAATGACAGTTACTTATGACTCTGTGGTGGTCATTAATTACATTGCACTTAGTTATGCCTGCATCTTCATCATATTTGCACATCACATGCACAAGTGTTGCACATGCTACTTTACTATTAACTTGGTTCATGTACTGTGGTTGAGTGATATCTCTTTCTACATATCAATGTGCACTTATTTCACTGACTAACTTGGATCTAATCAAGTTGATGTTTGTGTCTTGTGGTTCTGCACTTGGTTCTCTGCTGTGTGTATGTTCTTTTGCAGATGTCTTGACGTTCTTCTCGAGGAAAAGAGCCTGTGACTGATGTTCCATCATCCCCTGTTTCGAAATGGAGTCGCTATTCATCTTAAGACTCAAACAGTGAGAGATTCAGGACTCCTCTCGATTCACAAACACATTCCAGCATTTTTGTGAAAGCTCCTACTGTGGTGGAACAAGTGGTTAAATTTGATACTTTAGGAACTACATTTATCCCTAGGATATTTGAAGCAAAAGATTGGGCTGATCTGTTCGGGAACTTTGAGGACCCGATTGATGAATTGGTAAAGGAATTCTATTCAAATGCTCGATATACCGAAGTTGACTTGAAGTGTTGGGTACGAGGAAAAGAATTCACCATCAATCCAGACTACATTGCAAAGGTCCTTCGTATCACTAGACCGGAAAATGTAAACCTCACTCCGTATGATGATAGACAGCTTCAGGTACAAGACATTCTTCAAGTTCTCGGGCCCGATTATGAGGTCTCAAGCAAAGGCACATCCATAGGCACTGTAAAGTTTGCACCTGAACTAATGTCTAAAATTGATCATGTTCTTCAATCTCTATCCACTCTCGAACACTGCATTCATCAACCTTGGAAGAGCGCAATTCCTATGTGATCTCATCACCGGAGTTCCGATTGACATATATGCCCACATTTTTCAAACCATTGGGAAGACAGCAGCTCGATCAGCAGCTCGAACATGTATTCCTTTTTGCAGTCTTGTCCTGAAGATCATGATCCTTAAAGGTGTAAGTCCACCAACAGATGGGAAGAAAATGGTTCATCTTCGTCCACTATCCATGATTTCCCTTCAAGCCAGCAAAAGTCACTCTTCCAAAGCACCTAAGAGTGAACCCTTCCTTCATGCCACTTCATCCGCTCCTAGTTCAGCTACATCTGTGCATACTGAGACTGTTTCTCACATTACTTCTGAGATGCAGATGACTAGCACTCTATCTACACAACCTAGCTCTCAAGCTGACAGGTTAAGCACTTTGATTGAAAGTGTGTTTCAGCGGATTTCTGGATTAGAACGGATTCTTTACTCCACCAACAACCAAGTTCAAATGCGTCTTACAGCTATTGAGACATAGTTGGATGCTATTCAACAAAAGCTGGAGGACAACCTTTAGCTATTCGTGCCAAAAAGGGGGAGAGATAGCATACAGAGAGGGGGAGTGCAACACAAGAAAAAGGAAATGTGCATAGTGATAGGGGGAGCAAGAGGAAGCTGATACATACACTCACATATACTTTTGGATAGACTAACAAACTTTTGTTTTGCTAAGTCTAGTTTATAGCTATTTGCTTACGGTTTTTATAAATTCTTGGATATGTTTACAGTGCTTGTGTGGATATGGTTTTAATACTTTGTTTAAATCCTTTTGGATCTTTGGTTTATTTATATAAGATGATTTTTTTTCAGTTTATGAACTTTGGGTGTTGTACCCTTGCTTTGTAGCGTAGTACTTGTTGATTAATGTTATGCATTTTCTTTAAATACATCACTTTTGTGCCCTTTGTTGGATTTTATATCCTTAATGCAATTACCTTGAGTTGTTGCATTGGTTAAGTGTTGGACATGCAAATGATACTTTGCATTGAGCTTATTTGTTTGCATGTCCGGATGTTCATTCCTTATGTGAAAGAGCATTGTGGTCACTATTTATAGTGATTGTTTGTTTTTGGTCAAGCCATGGTTTATTGCTTAATTCCATTTTGCTTAATTGCATTGTGCTTGCTCCATATGCATTACAAGTTTTCTGCATACAATGATCATATTGTGTTGTTGTGTTTTAGGAGATACTTGTTCTTATGGTTCAAGAGCTACATAGATTCTAGAGTTAGGTGTGAGTGAGTTATGTTCAACTGTTCCCAACTCACATGTTAAGTCTAGAGTTTGTTTTAGGGTTTTGTCACGGAATAGCCAAAGAGGGAGATTGTAAGGTTGAATTTAATCAACCATTCTATTGACTTTATTCCGTACCAAATTTGCTTGTAATTCAGCATTTAGAAACCCTGTATTTAGGTGTGAATCATGTAAGGGTAGTGTGTGAGAGAGTGTGAAGAAATGCTCAAGACTGTGCAATGAAGCAGGGACTCTCGACTAGATCTCATAGGTGGCTCGCGGCTTGCAAGCCGCCAGAAGATGCACACGAGTGAAGTATGTAGAGAAGCTGAACCGTCATGCCAGTTGTAGCACTACAGGACAAAAAGTCCAGACTGGCCATTCAGTTAGCTCGCGACTTGAACTCGCAACTCAGTCAAGTCGCGAGGCCAAGTCGCCAATCAGCTCTGTTTTGGAAAAACTGACTCTTCGCATTCCATTCTCATACCAGTATAAATACCCCTTATACCCACGAAATGTAGAGAGCATCCAAAGAGAATTTTGAGAGAGAAACCCTAGAGAAAAATAAGATTGACTTATCCACAATCTTCATTTTTGTTTCTCCAAATTCCTCTATTCTCACCCTCTCCATTGTTACATCCTTGAGAGGTACATTAGCTAAAACCTTTTCTCACCATACCCATATCTGTGAGGAGGCTATTTGGTGCTTGGGAAGCAGTTAGGAAGGGATCAATTGATATTGGTTAATGCTATGGGCTATAGTGGAATCCGATAAGCTAAAGAAGACAAAGGTTCGGCGTAACCTCGTTGGAGAAAGAAGCTTGGAGGGCTTAGGTACACTCGGTAGATTAGGCTTAGAGGGTCTTCTGCTGTTCATGTATCCCAACTTCATTCTTTAGTGGATTATTGACCGCTTGGAGGGCGGTGGAAAGGTTTTACGCTGAGGACTTCGGTTTCCTCTTCGATAACACATCTCTGTGTTGTCTTTGTGTTTGCATCTCTCTTCCTTAATCTTTGTCATTTAATTTCTACTGTGGTTGTGATTTTATTTGGCTTAGATTGTTCTATCAATTCTGTTTTAGCTATTTATCATATTCCGCACATATATTGTTTGATAATTAGCTTGAATTGGTAATTTGTAATTTGGGGGTCTAAACCAAGGCTGTCCACGGGTCGGTTCGGGTCGGATTTATGCCCAACCTGGAACCGACCTGCTGGAATCGGGTGGGAAAAAAATGCACCCGCCGTCGACTCGCTGGAGTAATTGGGTTAGGCGGTTCAGACCATTAACAGGTGGCGGGCGAGTCTGTCAGAGTCATAGATCTGAGAAGACGGCGAGAAAACGGTGAACAAAACATAGATCCGGCGAAGAAACCCAGATTCTGGCGATTGTTTTCCAGATTCCGGCGATATTTCCTTTAGATCCAGTGAGATTTCGCCAGATCCGGCGAAAATCACATCGGATTTGATGAGATTTCGCCAGATCCGGTCAAAATCACACCGGATATAAGGGAAATATCATCGGAATTTGGGTTTCTTCGTCGGATTCTGGAAAACTATTGCCGGATTCTGGAAATTTTGGCTGGGATCTGGAAATTTTGGCCGGGATCTAGAAATATTTCGATCGGTTCGGGTTTTCGGGTTTCAGGGGAGGAAAACCGAAACCTACCCGCTGGAATCGGTTTTTGGTGGTGAAAACCCGCCGTCGACCCGCCGAAGCAGTTGGGTCAGCCAGATTCGGGTCGGTTCTTTGGGTGGGTTGGGTTACCAGATCAATCTGGATAGCCCTAGTCTAAACGTTCAAAGTGTTTTACACACTATTTGAACATTCATGGATTCCTACTAGCATAATTGAATGATTATCATTCCTTTTAATCGATTTGGTTGAGTATCTGATACCTTAAATCTTGGGCCAAGCCATTAAGGTGAAGTTCTGAGAACATAGTGATTCTTATTAGGCTTTTGCATGCAAAGTGTTGACAGAGGCAAAGAAAAGGAGAAACAAGAAAGTGATGGAGAGAGAAACAAATTAGGAAGGGAAATCTGTGTAAGGGTAGAAGAGAGAAAAAGGAAGACTTGATTTTCAGAGTTGGGAGTTGGGATGGGAAAATTGGGAGGTGTAGAACAGTAGAAGAGAAGAAATGATGAGAGAGAAAGAATGAGACAAACGGAGAAAGTGAGAAATTTTGGTTTGAGTGTTTTTTTTTTTTTTTTTTTTTGTTTATAACCATTAGATTGCCTATATGCCATATGTCAGTCATCCTATTTAAAATGGGAGATAATTGGAGGCTACTAAATGGGAGGGGAGCCGAACCCAAAGAAAAAAACTTCCTCGTTTATGATTTCATGTTCAATGGAAGCTTAGATTCACATCTTTTTCAAGAAAGTGTATTGATATGGAAAATGAGGTACAAAGTTGCTGAAGGTTTGGTGTCATCCTTGCTTTACTTGCAAGAAGAATGGGAACAATGCATGTTGCATAGGAATATAAAATTGAGCAACATTATACTTGATTCAAATTTTAATGATAAACTTGGGGATTTTGGGCTAGCTAGGCTTGTGGACCATGCCAAAGGGTCAACAACCACTGATTTCGTAGGCACCAAGGGTTATATAACTCTTGAATATTTCACAACTAGTAAGGCTACCAAGGAATCAAATGTATAGTTTTTGAATTTTTGCATTTGAGATTCACCTTTGGATGAAGAGCATTCAATCACATGGCCAAAGAAGATCATTAGGTAGTCATAGAGATGTGGGTTTGAGAGCTCCATTGAAGATGAGAGGAACTTGAAGTAGCTAACCAAAGGTTAGGCGAAAATTTTGATGAGCAACAAATGGAGCACTTGATTATAGTTGGGCTTTGGTGTGCTCGTTCTGATTACAACCTCAGGCCTTCAATAAGGCAAGCAATTTTCCTTAATTTTGAAGCTCCATTGCCCCTTCTCCCTCCAGATATGCTTGTACCAACAGGAAATTGACCTGTATTTTCGCTTTCAATGTTTGGTGATGCTATTGATTCATGGGGATGACAAGTCCAATCTTCAAGGCCTTTTTTTTTCTTCATCCGCAATATTTTTTGTTGCTAGAATTAGACTTCAAACTTATGAGCACGTTAATTGACATAGGCCTTGTATTGAATATTATAAATTACTAGTCTGTAACCTACAATGCACAAAAACGTTTATAAAATGAAAGGTGGTACAAATAGGCACTCTTAACTCAAACTTGTTTTTTCTCATTCCTAGGTGTGTTGAAATGGACCAAAGTAGACCGAAATGGACCAAAGAAGATTAAATTGACCAAATAGACTGAAGTAAATCAAATGAACCAAACTGGACTGAATAAACCAAAGTAGATTGAACGGACCAAAATACTACACTGATGTGGTTCAACAAGAGTGTAGCAGCAATATGATATTATTATTACTAGTCGCAGCCATATGTGATGCGTTGGAATATATAACTATTTTATAATAAGATGTAATATATAAAAAAGTAGCAATTGCTTCAAGTATTGTTTTTTAAAAAGATTTTTTAAGTTTTTTTTTTTTTTCTTTTTATCTCTAAAAATATATAATTCTATTATTTTTAGTCAGTTTGATTTTTTTTTTTTGAGGCAATCAATATTCTTCTAACCTTTGTTATGGTGTGTTGTATTTGCCTAATATACAACTAAACTTTATAAGATTCAAATTTATTAAATGAATTTCTCATCTCTTAAGGAATAAGGAGATTATCATGATAATCAAAACTTATCACAAAGTTACAATGTTATCTTTACCAAATTTTTTGAGGCAAAAGAATAAAAGATATATTTTACAATAATTTATTATTCAAACAATTGGAATGCACATTCAAATTCATAGTCATATAGATTGTGTTTTGATATAAACTCAAATTCCTATTTCCATTAAAACTAAGTGTTATCCAAAATCCAACTAAAACTATAAGAGGGAAAGAGAAGATTTTGTGATGGGGAATTTAAAAACACAACACCAAAACACAAATAAAATAAAATAAAAAATTCAACCTATATTAGAGTTATAAGAAAGAAATTTTACCAAAAGAAAGTAAAAAAAGGAGAGAGAGAGAGAGAGAGAGAGAGTGATCACATTTTTTTTTTTGTGGAAAAATATTTATATAATAGGAGAAATAATTCCAAATTTATACGAAATAAGATGGGAAGATGAAGTAAGAAAGAGAAAAAATTATAAAGGAAGTGTAACGGTAAAGTAGAGAATAGTGTGGAAATAAAGAGGTAAAGAGGGAGGGAAAATATTAAAGGAAGTTTATTAGTAAATGTGGACTAATAGGGAGAAAAAGATATATATATATATATATATATATATAGGAAGTTTATTAGTATGTATTGGGTGAGAATTGAGAGAAGAAAAGTTTAGAAAGAGAAAGAAGAAAATGATGGCATTTCATACTTTAATATATATTTAAGAAAATTATGGAAAGAAAATTATGAAATAGCCACTAATGTGGCTCAACAAAAGCGCTATAATATATATACACACACATAGATAAAAATATAAATGTGCACACCTAATCCAAGTCACTAAATCACTAATTGTTGGAACATTTTAATATTAATAAATTAAAATTGATTTATATTCAACATAAATGTAAAGATGTGGGAGTTAATATGGAAGATGAAGAGTTAGTAAAAATGTTTAATCTCATATTGAAAAGAAGAGAGGCTATTTTATTCTTTTTAATTGTGGTGATTAATGGCCTAATATGAATTGATTTAGATATTGAGTTAAATAGGTGCGCAAGGGGGAGGTGAAGGGAGGAGGTGATTGTCACTCCTCAGTCCAAATAGTGTTGTGTAATTTTTCTCCTTCCCTTCGTGGACTAGTGCAGGGGCGGCTCCATGTTATATATAGGGTCCGTTTGGATAGAACTTATTTTGCTGAAACTGAAAACTGAAAACTGAAAACACTGTAGCAAAATAATTTTTAAATGTGTGAATAGTACCGTGGGACCCATTTTTAATGAAAAAGTTGCTGAAAAGTAGAATTTGTGGGTCCATGAACAGTGAACTATGCACTGTTTACCATGGGAAAAGTCAAAAGTTGCGGCTACTGTTCATGCACAGTGCATGAACAGTAGCCGCTGTCCCCTAAAATGAGCGCTGAAAAAAAAAAAAAAAAAAAAAAGTGAAAACGCAGGAAACTGGACGCAGGAAACGCAACGCGTATCCAAACGT
Organism: Notholithocarpus densiflorus; assembly: GCA_030021035.2. Taxonomy (NCBI): domain Eukaryota; kingdom Viridiplantae; phylum Streptophyta; class Magnoliopsida; order Fagales; family Fagaceae; genus Notholithocarpus; species Notholithocarpus densiflorus. Next base: position 38,119 of record JARYZH020000873.1, read on the forward strand.
CCTCATAATATTTTTGAAATAAGTCCGTACACAGCAAAATTAATGTTGTGAACACAGCAAAAATACTACTAAAAAAGGAACCTTACGTGATTTGATCAAGAAATCTAGTGGCTCTGGATTGCCCAAGTCCGAACTCCGAAGCTAGGCGCTACAAAAAATCAATATTAAAAGGTCTCAAGCATATTCATGATTGTGGTTACATAAACTTCGATATGATGACTAATAACTTGTTGCTTGTCAGCAATACTAGTGAAAATTTGTGGCAAAGATCGGGGATTTAGGGTGGGCTAAGAGGTGAGGGCAGTTGGATTATTACTTGAGAGGCACGGAATTGTGTAAGGCACCTGAAAATGTGATTGAGAATGCGCTAGACCAGAAACCTGATATTTGGGAGGTTGTGAGGTGTGTGAAATGCTTACTGGGAAATCTCCTTGGGATAGAGTGGAAGAGTTGTATACAGAGGATGTTTTGTGTATTATGGGTAATGAGCTGCGAATTGCCAAAAATTCTAATAGGGATTTCAAGGGGAGTGAGGGATTTCTTGAAAGCATAATGGCCAAGATGCTGATGGATCATCCCTTTCTGGCTGATGTGGGTGTACCTGAACTACCTGCTTTGACTATTTCTTCTTGGACAGAGGCTGATCTTGACCTTAATGCTTTTCCTTTTGACCTTAATGATTCTCCATTTCTCCTTATCCGGATGATGATGATTTTGAACTCTTGTTTGTGTTCGGAAGATGATGAAGATTTTGGAGAAGGGTTCCTTGTGAGCTCAGATGATGAAGCTTCTGTTGTAGGTCGGAAAAGGAAAAGGGTTGCATTTGATGATGACCATAAATTTAGGACAGCAGCACAGTCTAAATTGATGTTTCCTGCTTCAACCATTCCTGTTGGAGCTTAATTGTATATTGTTACGGAGTTTGATAGATCTAGTGTAGAGTAGTCCTTATATGCCATAGGTAGTAGACATTCAATTATATTTATTCTTGATTAAAAAAATGTACTTATTTTTTTTAATATAATCCAATCATCAGCACCCAATTTTTTCAAAAACAAGGCTTGATTTTTTTCCACTTTTATGTATGTTTGTGTTTCACTTTGTATTTTGTGTTATTGTTTGAGTCCTGATAGTTAAGAGAATCTGTATAATTTGCTAGTTTTACCTAATTTTGGATAGTAACAATTCCAAAAACTGCAGTCTTGTATGATATATAGATTAAGACCTCTGCTGTGATTTGCTGTTTCAGTAACTTAGGACTCCACACATATATTAAAACAAACAAACAAACAAGAGAGGAGGAATTCTAGAGAATTATCTGGTGGAAGTTGATAATATAATAGGAGATCAATTGATGCTTCATCTCACTGCATCTTTCTGTTCCACTTGTTTACTTATCTTATCCCACAAGATGAAATTTCCAATTTGGAATTATACAATTTGATAACATTTTATAGGAGTGGATGGATTGGGAATGTGGTCATGTATATTTCTATTTTTATAAACGGAAAGAGAAGAAGACTTAGGGAAGCGGAGTTGAACAATTGCAGCTAGGATCTTTTTCATTATGTTACTGAACAACAACAGGGCGTATATTGTAACCTTCGTTAAGTCATTTATATTGGAACAAGGCATTGCTGAGTTGCCTAGCAAAAAAAGGCATTGCTGAGTTGTGTTTTCTTGATTCAGAAAAATGTTGCTCCCATTGACTTTGAAATTGACAGTTACTATAAAATTTCATAAGCATGTCTCTTCTCTTTCTCACAATAATTATTGAACTTTTTTCAATTTTGTTAACATAAATATGAATCACCAAGTATTTGCAGCAATCTGTTTCTTCCAACATTATCTATTGATTTCCTGGCATTGAACTGTGATGGTATCTATTTAAAAAGGGATAAAAATGAACAGCAAGAAAGGGGAAGAGAGAGAGAGAGAGAGATACAAAGAACTGAGGCAATATGTCGTAGAAGTATGGCTCTTGGAATCAATTCAAAGCAATTTAAGATTATTAGTTCACTGGGAAGCCCATTTTGGTCCTAGACTTGTCATAGGTGAAAAGCAGGATCAATTATGCCTTCAAATAGATGCTCTCAGTTAATTGAATACGTAACTGATTCTCCACCAAATTCTACACCTATGAGGTGTTGATCCCCAGACCTCTGCACTAAAACAAATAGCTTATTAGATTAAAAAAGGATCTACCACCCTTCACACCCTTCCAAGTTCCATGTTATGGCTTTTCAGCTGTTCGCCATTTTATACTCACAGCCTCAAGAACTAGAATGCCAGTGTCTCTAGAAATGTCCTTGTGTAGATGTATTTGATCCAAAGCCAAACTCGAAACTTGATAAACCTGTACAGTAATTTTTATACTGATAAACAGGACACAATGGATTGTGATAATGAAGATATGAGCTACAGTGACTAGGGTATTCACGTAATAGACCTTATGCAGTTGGTATTGAAGCTAAGAAGAACATAGCTTTATGTATTGTTGTCATCATTGGCAGTTGGAATTAAGACTTAGAAGTGCTAGCTTGAGTATTTTCATTGACATTGTTATTGTGGTGTATCTTGTGTATGTGACATTGCCTGAATGCAGCTTACAATCTACATTAGTTATGCAAAAGTCTTCAAAAAAATTTACAATAAATGAAGGAAGCCATATTCCCCAATTTAATTTTTGGAATTTTTTTGTGAGTAACACAGCAATATATGTTTGCTACAATCAAACAATTAAATTATGTCTAAAAAGAACTTCTTGCACCATTAAATTGGTCCAGAGGGAGAAATCTATACTTAGTGCAATGTATCCAGTAAATTCACCTAACATAACTCATTGGAGTTTTAAAATCAAGCAAATTGTGCACCTTTATAATCATTTTCAAATTCCTATTACAATTTACCATTTCTCTTATCAAAACTTGTAATTCTTTGTTCAATTGAAATTTCAAATTATAGCCATAAAACATTGACTGCTGTGGATGTACCATGATAAACATATGTAGTTACCCCTCTCAATTAGTCCATTCCCATCAAATTTTCTTGTAGCCTCTAATATTTCTTTATATATAACAACACAATGAGTAACAATTACCAAATTCGTTTTTAATGGAATTGAGAGAAAAAAATCTCTAAAATATCTCATAACTACAATCATGCATTTTATGTTTCCAAATTCATTTTTGATGAATTTGATGCATTTGCCTAAATATGTTTATGTTAAGTTTAATCTTCATTATTCATTTTATTTGAAATAACATTTCAATTGAGCCTTCTGGGTATTCCTTAATGTCACAACCACAATCAAGAAGTATCATTATCATCATTAGTTTTAAATTTTTTTTTTTCTATCTAAAAAAAATATTTTCATTCAAAAATCAAAGACAAATTAGCCAACAATTGAAACTTTAGGGTGGTCATTAGCTTATATATATGTGTGTGTATATGTTGATTTTGATTTTGATTTTGTTTATGTTTATGTTTATTGTTATCGGTATCACTGTCCCCTAAAAATCACTCATTAGTGATATATATCATTGAAAACAATAGAACTAAACAATAAAAAAAATTCTCATCTCTACAAAAAATATAATATGGTCAACTATAGTTCGTCCAAGTGTAAGTAGAAGAAAAGAGTTCTATTTAATTCCTAGAAAAGCTTAAAAAAATGCAAAGGTGGGGGTTTTATGAGGGGACCATTTATGGAGATGTATTCGCCTTGTTAATATACCTAATAGGATGTCTCCCGAAATCATTACCCTCCTCTTAGGCCTTCATTTCGAAGAAGCCACAAAAAGTGATGTGGGCTCTATCATTTCCTATTCATTTTGGCAATTCTTACTTTGATTTTCTCATTAAACATTACTATTTAGTCAGCTACAATTTTGAGTTGGAAGAAAGTAGTAACACCACGATAGGACTAAGCTTCACAACCGGAATTTCAGTTAACTTCAGTTTGTATCCTTGATAATAAAAGATATTTTATTGATAAAAATTATGTTTTATTCTCCATTATAAATCTAAAGTTGAAATATTTGATTTATTTTTAAAAGATTCAAATAATTTCCACTATTTACAAAAGTGAGTCCCATAAAGATCACCATGTTTTCCAAAAGCCTTCAAATTCAGAAAACTATCTCGAACATCAATTTTTTGAAATCTCTCTTTAATTGTACATGTCTCTTATTTATCTAATACAAATGCAACCAAAATTGATATCAACCAATCCATTCAATTTGCCATGGCCAAGCACATTGGTTGGGTTTACCATTTCAAGTCCAAATTATTAGCCGAAAATGCATGCCAAAAGAATAATTAATATATCCATATTCAAATGCACCCTTGCCAACCAATAAATATTGGTAAAAATAAATAAATAATGATGGCTTAATGTTAAGGGTATTGGTTGAAAACCAAATCACAATCAAGAATTATCATCACCATCATCATTCCCCTCATTATTAGTTTTAATATTATGTTGATGTTTATTTTTATTTTGTTTGTGTTTATGTATATTGTCATTGATAGTAACTAGTAGCTAACAAGCGCAATGCGCAGGAAGGTTTTATATAAATATGGTAAAAAAATTATGTCGTACCAAAATTAAAATAGTACAATCTTTCTCAATAATGTAAAAGGTAAGTTATGGAAGATATTCATTTCTTATTGTTAGGGTCATATTTTCTATGTATTGGCATATCTTTTGAAAAAATGTATTTACTTGTAATTGGGGAAATTTAAGTGTGTTTAGGATATCAGGAAGTGTGTTGATAAGACAAAACAATTGATTCATAGAAGACATGAAGATTACTCTAAACCTATTCAAGAAATGCTGAATTTGCAAGTCCTGATACCTCCTCGATACCTGTCAATCTATCGAGATTTAATGAAGCTTGATACCTGGCTCGATATCTCTCAATCTATTGAGCTCCGGGATTTTTGATATAGCCTGCAACATTTTAATCCTATTGGCTATTTATTTTAGGGTTTGTGTAAACCTAATAGGATAGGAGAACCCATTTAAAAGGCCCATTAAGCTTCTATTTAAATAAGAAGGTGGAGAAAGAAAACCCTAACCCTAAAAAGCTTCATTAGGTTTTCTTTTTGAAACCCTAGCCTCCTCCAACAGAAGAAAGAGATATTGCTGTGTTTCTTGTACGCGTTTGGGTTATGTAACCAAGCAAAGTCTCTAATTGTAACATTGAAGATCTTATTGGTATTATTTCTATGTGAACCTATTGCAAATCACCTACAACAATCAAAGGGTTGCTGTGGAGTTAGTCATGTACTGGGATTCATACAAAAAAGTTAGTCACATACTGGGATCCGTGCAAAGGAAGAAGCCTTCTACAAGATCAAGTCCAATTGGAGATTGGAGCAAAGGTTTGACTGAAGATTGGTCTTTTGGGATAGGCCTGGTAGTGGTAAGATTCCTTATACCTGTAACCGCTTGTTCTTGATTAGTGGATTTTTGGGGTGATAACCTTAAATTCACCCGATGGGTTCTTTTGCCTTGCTAGAGGTTTTTCCAATTCGTCAACAAATCGCCATGTCAATTTAATTTCCACTGCACATTAGTTTATTTGGTGATTTGTTCATGCTTCCACGATTTACATGTAATTTGACCTAATTAATCAACTTGGATAATTTAATTAATTAACCAAGGTCCATCTTTTTAACCCAACACTGAATAATAATTATTTATAACATTTTGTACACCATTAAAAAGCAAGTTAGAAATTGGAAATTAATCTTTTAATTTTAAACTAACTTTCTCAAATCCATTTTTTTTCTTACAATCCAAAACATGGAAAATGTGTCTCAAAAAATTGACTAAAATTAACAAAATTACAATTCATGACCAAAGTGCAAAAATATTTCTTGAACACCTCTTATGTGACATTAACACCAAAGTGGAATAAGAGATGAGAAGAAATAATTGGGGGGTGGGGGGGGAAGCTTTAGTATATTCGAGTCCATATTCTTTTTCTCATTTTGAATATATCATCTATTAACAACAAATAAAAAAATAAAAAATATAATTTTTGTTGTGTGCAAAATTACAAGAAAGAATAATTAAATTCATAATTTTTAATAAGAACTTGAAGCCACGAAATAGAAATAGGTGGCTGAGCCAAGTAGAATGTATTGGTTGTAGCCTTATACATGATAATTGTAACTTTTAGGCCTTAAAAATGAAAAAAAAAAAAAAATGCATAGTTTTTAACTCTTCATTTATTTCAAAATTTAGTTATAACATTGAAGTACATGAATATGTAAATGCAAAAGTTATATATATATAGTTAAAACCACCCAAGAGAAATGTGTAAAGTTAATATATTCATATTTTTAATATTATAAAAAAAAATAGCAGTAAAAAATAAATAAGATAAGAAATGATTATGTGTCCAATGATTTGGTAGATGAGGTGACGCAATTTAGAACATTAAATACTACGCTTCTATTTTTATATAGTATATATTGATATAGATAGGTTGAACCCATGCATACGCACGGAAACATTCAACACTAGTGACGACAAGGTGGTTTTACCTAGGTGAGTGAGGGTGGTCATCTCATCTTCACGCTAAGTATTATAATGGGTCACTTGGCATAAAAATTTAGATTAAACACATGGCACAAAATTGGTCAATAATTAATAACTAGCTAATTCTAGACGATGTGCATGTATGATATTCATCTTAAAATATTTGATAAGAAACTTTTGATAACCAATTTATAATACTCATTAAGTATTATAATATTTGAAATAAACTTCAATTATTTACATATTAATAGAAAACAGGAAAATATATAATTTAAGATTAATATAATTTAGAATATGAACATATTGTAATATTATTTATGTAAATTGGCAAATATTTAATTACTTTTCTAACTTAAGAACATAATTATTTTTTTATGTTAGGACATACGTGATTCAATGTTAGAAACATATATCAATATTTTATGTAATTGGCTAATCCTTTGACAAAACGCATTTTACTTGTAATTGGGTAGATCTAGGATGTGTTTAATGCTTCAAGAAACAAGGTTTCAAGTTCAAGTGTTAAAGTCATGCAAGTTTATCCAAGAAACAAGTGAGAAAGTGCTAGATTTTAAAACTCGATAGCTATCTCGATAGCTCTCGATAGCTCGCAACAAGTGAAGAAGTGCTGATTCATTAAAGCTCGATAGCTAGCTCGATACCTTTCGATAGCTTGCAACAGATACGAAAATCAGTTTTTCATATCTGATTTTTGGCCCATACTTATGTATTTGTGTAGGGTTTCTTTTCTCACAACCCTAGACATATATAAGGCTTATTTTAAAGGCTGTCACACATGAGAATACAAGGAGAACACATGCAAAAGTGACTGATGCCTTTTTCTTTTTGAAAGAAGCTACTACGTCTTTTGCGCCTTAGGGTTTTGTAACCAAGTGCTTCTTGATCTTCATTGTTGATGAAGTGAAGAACTTTGTCATTATTTTATGTAATTGGCTTATCTTTTGACAAAACGCACTTTACTTGTATTTAGGTAGATCTAGGATGTGTTTAATACTTCAAGAAATTGTATTTCAAGATCAAGTGTTAAACACATCAAGTCTGTCCAAGATTCAAGCTGAAGAAGTGCTGTTCATTAAATCTCGACAACTAGCTCGACAGCTAGCTATCCATCAAGCTTAAGAAGCTGTTCCAGCCCCGTGGCTCGACAGCTGCTCAACAGCACCTCGACAGACAGGTATCTGTCGAGCTTTATGAAAAACAGAATTTCAGTTCTGTTTTGATTCTAATCCGGGTTTATGTGTTTGGGCTTTCTTTTCTTCTAACCCTAGACATATAAAATGATTATTTTAAGGGCCGTCAAAGAGTACACAAGTGTTGAGCAAAGTTTGTTCAAGCAATTTGTAACCGGAGACAAAGTTTTGCCCTAGTTCATCATTTTTGTAAAGAAGTTGCTGTGTATGTGCACCGTAGGGTTTTGTGACCAAGCATCTTCTTGATCTTCATCGTTGGGATGAACTAAAGAACTTTGCAACCAACAATCTTCTCTAGTTGGTGATTGAAGTCGCGTATTGGGATCCGCGCAATTGGTTAGTCACGTACTTGGGAGCTGTGCATTGAAAAGGGAAATTGTCACTACAGAACAAGTCCAATTGGGTATTGGAGTAAGGGTTCAATTGTAGGTTGGTATAAGGTACTGTGATTCCTTTACTTGTAACTGCTTGTTGTGATAATAGTGGAATTTCGGGAGTGGTGACCTGAAAATCACCCGATGGGGTTTTTGCCGTTAGGTTTTCCCCATTCGTAAACAAATCATCGTGTCATTTATTTTCCGCTGTATATTTAGTTATTTTTTTGTGCTACCACGCGCTTTGCATGTTAATTTGATTAATTAATAAACTTGACTAATTAATCAATTAATTAATCACAATGGGTCAATTCGTTTTTGGCCTATCAAGTGGTATCAGAGCAGGCATACTCTAATTAGGTTTAATTTTTTCTGTGTTGATCCATTGACCCCTGTTTGTCATGGATAGAAAACAGTCATTAATCATACCTCCTTTATTTGATGGCACTAACTATGCATACTGGAAAGTACGCATGAGAGCTTTCTTGCAGTCTCTAGATGAGAAGGTGTGGCAAGCTGTTGAGATAGGCTGGACCAAGCCAAAGGAAGCGTCGGGCGATTGGGATGAAGCCAAGATCAAGGCAGCAAACTTCAACAGCAGGGCATTGAATGCTTTATTTAGTGCAGTCACTAATGAGGAATTCAAGAAGATATCCTCTACTGAAACTACTAAGGAGGCATGGACCATCCTCCAGACAACCTATGAGGGAACCAAGGCTGTCGAGGATTCTAAGCTACAAAGGCTCACTACAAGCTTCGAAGAGATTAAGATGGATGAGGATGAGTCGTTCGATGAGTTCTATGCCAAACTGAAGGACATAGTGAACTCTGCGTTCAATCTTGGGGAAACCATTCCTGAACCTAAGATTGTGAGAAAGGTGCTCAGATCTTTGCCCGAGAGATTGCATGCCAAGATCACGGCGATAGAAGAATCAAAAGATATTGACAAGATTCCTTTGACTGAGCTGGTTGGTAACCTGCAAACCTACGAGCTAGGGTTGACTAGGATTGGCAACACAGGAAAAGGCAAGAGCATGGCACTGAAGGCCAAGAGCAGTGAGACAGATGAGTCTTTAGATGATGAAGATTCTAAGATGAAGTCCTATATCACCAGGCAGTTCAAGAAGTTTATGAAAATGCCAATGGAAAGGGCTTTGACAAGGACTGTAGGCAATCAAGTTCTTCTCAGTTCAAAAGTCAAGACAAAGGGAAGAAGGATGCAAGGGATGTCGGTCAGTACATTGTTCCCACAGGACCTAAGTGCTTTGGATGTCAAGGCTTCAGTCACATGAAACAGGAGTGTCCTACATATCTCAAGAGTATTGGGAAGAGCAAGGCACTTGCCGCTACCTTGAGCGACACAGAGCCTGAGGATGATTCCGACAATGAAGATGACGGAATCTTGAATGCCTTTACTACCACTGTCAATCCTATTGATGGGATTGTTGAAGATGTGGATGAAGAAGAGGAATTAATAGAGTCTAAGTTTGAGAAGATGGATGATCAAGATGATATCCATACAGCCTATGAAAAATTGTACAAAGTTTCTGAAAAGCATGAGAAACTTTATAGGCTGGCCACCAAGAAACTCAGTGATGTGGAACTTGATCGTGAAGAGCTGTCCACAAAGTTTGATGAGGCTAATCAGACTATTAGAGCACTGAGGTTCGAGAACAATTTCTTGGCTGAAAAGACCAAGAAACTTGAAGCGAAGCTGTTTCAAGTCAGAGCTCAATTGGAGAGGACTTCAAGTGCAAAGCTTGATGAGATGCTCAATCTTCAAAAATCTGCTTCTGATCGAACAGGTTTAGGGTATGGTTTCTCTTCCTCTAATACTGCTTCTACTAGTACTACTGTTTTTGTTCCTCCTAGCAATAATGTTGAAATTGAGAACAATAATGTTAAAACTGATTTAGCTAGTGAGAACTTAGACAAAAGTAAATCTATCTTAGGAGCACCCCTTAAGCAAGATAAGAAGGAAGCTAAGAACCCTAGGGCTAAGAAGTCTAACTCTCAAAAGCCTAAACAAAAGAAGCAACATCTCTATCATCATTGTGGAGTTGCCGGTCATACTCGACCAAATTGCTATAAGTGGCTTGTCACTCAACAGAGCAATGACATGATAGCATTTGGAAGCCAGAATCAGCTTCAATCCTCTCTTGCTCCTCTTGGAGATCTTCTTAAAGCCCTCATGTTCCTTTCGAACTTGAACGGTTTCAATTCTTCTCCCTCACTGCCGGTTCAAGGGTTTAATCAAAGGAAAGGTTTTTCTAGGGTGTGGAAGGAAAAGGGCTCCAAGTGATTCTATCACTTTTCTCTTTCTCTCTTCTTGTTTTTAAGAGTGCATTACTTGTGTGTTTTGCTTTCAAGTTTTGAGTCAGTCTAGTTTTTATACTTTGCATTGTTTAACATGTTTTTGTTTGGTTATTTTTCAGTTTTGCTTTGTTTTGTTTTTCATATAAAAAAAATTGAAAAATAAAAAAAATACAAAAACAGTGTGTGTTTTGTGTACATTGGTACTTGTGTACCTTGGATGGCCATTGAAACAAAGTTTTCTAAGCTTTGTATCTCTTATAACTTAGATGAGCATCTCTATGCACAACTAAGCAAGTGAGCTTTGGAGCTCTTGTTTGTGATGAGTAAGATTAAGTTATCTCTTGTACTTAACTCTCGGATCACTCTTTTTGACGGGAAGGACTAGAAAATCCTAATAGAAAGGCATAAATAACTATCTCACCACTGTTGCCCGCCAATCATAATATGACACTTGTATGCTTCGGCATAGCAAAAGTGCAGTGTCAATGACATTAGTGTGCTTCGGCATATCAAAATTGGAATGTCAAATGCTTACCATAATTGAGTATTTCTTTTCTCTCTCTTATATTCCCATGCATGATTTGCTTAACTAAAAATATGCAAAGAAAATGAAAAGAAAAAAGATCAAAAATGCTTTAAATATGATTGCAAGTGTGTATTCTAGGAGATGTGGGAGTTATAGGATGTACCTCAAAAGTGATAGTCCCCATCAAACAGTTATGATTGTGTGTGAGTTAAAGTGATTTTCTCATATCTCAAATCGTCATAGCATGTATACACTTATGCAATCTTGCGATGTTTTTCACACACAACATGCAATATTCTTTGCTACTTTTGATACATGTGTAGGTACAATGTGATTTGGCCATCACAAGGTTTTACATGTGTTAATGTATGCTCACTAAACTATCTTAACTTGTTTTTGAAATATAAAATTGGTTAGATTTGTTTAGTGTGTGTGTGTGTTTTTAGGATCATTGTGCTTTAAATTTTTGTTGAGAAATGATTTTGAGAGCTTAAAATGTTGATTGGATCTTTGGTTGAGTTGCATGCTTGATTGCATTCATATCTGTGTTTTTCCCTTCTTGAAAAACGGTTTTTAAGCAATCTCGACACTTCCTTAATACCTCTTCGACACCTGGCTATCTGTCGAGATCTTAAGGTCTTTTCTTATCGCAATCTTGACAAATCCTCGACAGCTGGTGGATCGAACGAGAAATCTCCCGGACCCTTGATAGCTTCTCGACAGTTGGTGGATCGATCGAGCTTCTGTTTGCCTTTTGTTGATGTGTCCCTCGACAAATCCTAGATAGCTTTATCTGTCGACGTTTTGTTTTCTTGACACCTTTCTCGACAGATGTCTCGACACATCTCAACACCTCTATCTGTCGAGAATTACTGAGGAGCTATATATTGGTTCTTTGCGATCCAGGTCTCATTTCTTCGATCTCTCTCGACCTGTCCGCACCTGCTCATCTCCCAAACACTATCTCTCTCACTCAAAACCTTTTACCAAGTTTTTTTTTTCAAGCTTTTTCAAGTTTTCCTACACTTGGTAAGCTTCTAATCTCCTTCATTTACATGCATTTCATGTTTTGAAACCTAGGTTTTGGGGTTTTTGAAAAATTTTGGGGTTTTTCAAAATTGATGAGTCATTGTTGAAATTTTTGGATGGGTTTTTACTTAAATGAGTTTAAAATCTCATGCATTGCATTACATTAGCATAATAACAGTATTATCATGCATTTAGATGTGTGCAAATTAATTGTGTGCTGGTAGGATTGGATTGGGCTGAGCCCATGATGCAATTTCTTTTGCATATTACATGTTCATGCATTCCCCATGCATATGTACTCTCTTTTCAATATACTTGTTATATTTGAATTGCTTTGGGACTTTTCTGATTGTCTCTCTTTCTCTCCCTTTCTTTCTGTTTACGTTAGTCGTGTTTATGGCACCTAAGCGTAAGTCAGCTCCGTCCCAGAACCCTTTGCATTCTAGGGCATCATCTTCTTCTGATCCTACTCCTTCTCATATTCAGTTCCGTGATGAGGATGCCCGAAAGGACTTCTTGGAGAACTTTTCTCGACGAGGTATTCATTCGGAACGCCGAGTCATTTTGGCGAACTTTGCCGACACTGACCTTCCCACTGTCATTCATAGTCGGGGATGGGAGTCACTGTGTGACGTCCCAGTCACTTGTCCGACCGTGCTGATTCAGGAGTTTTACTCCAACATGCATAGTTTCAATTTTTCAGTACCTCTCTTTTCTACTCGCGTTCAAGGTACGCGCATTGTAGTCACACCGCAGCTTGTGGCGGATGTGCTTCATGTTCCGAGGGTAGAGCATCCTGACTACCTCAGTTGTGAGCGTCTAAGGACTGTGTCAAAAGACGAGTTGATTTTCGCTTTGTGTGAGCGTCCTGCAGATTGGGGTGATCGTCAGTTCACACTATGTAAGGCTTTTGCTAAAAGTCCTAGATTCATAAACATGGTGACGACTTTTGTTTTGCACCCACTCTCTCACTATAACTCTATCATAAAGTCTCGTGCTCGATTTTTGCTTTCTTTGTTAGAGCACCTTACTATAGATTTTCCTTCACATTTCATTCTTTCTATCTTAGATGTGTATAGGGATATGGCTACCCGTGATAAGCTCATTTTTCCTTCAGCTATCACACAGATTCTATGCCATTTTTCTGTTCCTTTTCCCTCTTCCGACCATTTTTTTGTCATGTGTGCCATAGACTACGCTACTGTTAAACGTAGCGAGGCGCAGTTTTGATCTCAGCAGTCGGATTCAGCAGCTTCTCCCTCCCATTCTGCTCTGTCTTGTTCTGCTCCATCCACATTTGCTCCCTTATCTTCTTTAGGCGATGTGACTCTAGGAGACATCATGGCACAGCTGCAGCGCATGGATGCTCACCTTGATACACTTTCTAAGGAGATGTATCAGGTGAACGTTCATGTCGGTCGTATTGCACGATTACAGGCGACCATGGGTGGTTATGCTTCTGAGGCTTCTCCTCCATCACTTCCTCAAGTGGCTTCTGAGTCTGAGGATGATGATGATGATGATGGTGATGACGATGATGCTTCGGATGATGATGATGGAGATGCTAGCTCTACCGATGAGATGTCTACTTGACACTCTTACCCTTTGTCACTCGTTACAAAAAGGGGAAGTAGTTTTGATATGAGAGTAGTCATTCTTAGGGGGAGAGTTAGTATAGGACATTTTGTTAGAGGGAGTGTTAATTTTTTGAGGGATGTAGTGAGGATTACTTGTATCTTTTTCTTTTCTCTATTTCAGATACATGTGTTCTTGTACATGGGTCTTGTGACCATTATTGACATACATTGTACTTATCTTCTTTATATGTTGATGTATGTTTCTTTCACCTACCCTTACATGTGTTGTTTCTTTTCTCTCTTTATGCACATACTTCTTATTCTTGTATGCAATCTATTATTTCTGTTTCACACAAAGATGCCTTGATGAGTTTTGTTTAAAGTGTTTCAGAAATACAGGTTGTCAAAGTCTACTTGCCATAAACTCTCTTCTTGCAAAGCTTTTCAAGAGTTTGTGTTAGGATAGATTTTATTGTATTCATCAAGTGAGTATGAGTTGAGTGATTTATGACTTCTCTCATGTGTTCATTTGTTTGTTGTGGTTTTGTCACGGATTGTCAAAGGGGGAGATTGTTAGGACATATGTAATTCACTTGTTAGGAACATATGTCGCTATTTTATGTAATTGGCTTATCCTTTGACAAAATGCACTTTACTTGTATTTAGGTAGATCTAAGATGTGTTTAATACTTCAAGAAACTGTGTTTCAAGATCAAGTGTTGAAGACATCAAGTCTGTCCAAGATTCAAGCTGAAGAAGTACTGTTCATTAAATCTCGACAGCTAGCTATCCATCAAGCTTAAGAAGCTGTTCCAGCCCCGTGGCTCGACAGCTGCTCGACAACACCTCCACAGACAGGTATTTGTCGAGCTTTATGAAAAACAGAATTTCAGTTCTGTTTTGATTCTAATCCGAGTTTATGTGTTTGGGCTTTCTTTTCTTCTAACCCTAGACATATAAAAGGATTATTTTAAGGACCGTCAAAGTGTACACAAGTTGCACAAGTGTTGAGCAAAGTTTGTTCAAGCAATTTGTAACCGGAGACAAAGTTTTGCCCTAGTTCATCATTTTTGTAAAGAAGTTGTTGTGTATGTGCACCGTAGGGTTTTGTGACCAAGCATCTTCTTGATTTTTATCGTTGGGATGAACTGAAGAACTTTGCAGCCAACAATCTTCTCTAGTTGGTGATTGAAGTCGCGTATTGGGATCCGCGCAATTGGTTAGTCACGTACTTAGGAGCTGTGCATTGAAAAGGGAAATTGTCACTACAAAACAAGTCCAATTAGGTATTAAGGTAAGGGTTCAACTGTAGGTTGGTATAAGGTACTGGGATTCCTTTACTTGTAACCGCTTGTGATAATAGTGGAATTTCGGGAGTAGTGACCTGATAATCACCTGGTGGGGTTTTTACCGTTAGGTTTTCTCCATTCATAAACAAATCACCGTGTCATTTATTTTCCGCTACATATTTAGTTATTTGGTAATTTGTTTGTGCTACTATGCGCTTTGCATGTTAATTTGATTAATTAATAAACTTGGCTAATTAATCAATTAATTTATCATAAGGGGTCAATTCGTTTTTGGCCTATCATCGTGCATCTTTGGTTAGTCACGTACTGGGATCTGTGCAAAAAAGGTGGCGTTCATATATTGAAGAGTTCAGAGGTTCTAAAGCAGTAGAAGGTTTCTGCTGTAAGTTCATCTATGAGGATTATAAAGTCTAGGGACAAAGGTTTTGTACTAGATCTGAAACTTTTCTTTACTATAGTGGATTGCTTTTCGAGAAGGTTTCCCCCCAAGTTTTTTACTGTGAAACTAGTTTGTTTCATTGGTTTTCCTAAGTCATCATATCTTGTCTTATTTATTTTTTCCTCTGCATAATATTGACATGATATTGATATTTGTTTGTTTTAACAAGGTTTATTCATAATAAATCTAATTAACAACTTGAGTTTAAAACTTTTTAATTCTATCAATCGGGGTCTAAATTTCCCGACATTTTATATTCTTCATTACATGCTAAATTTTTTTTGTTTTTGTTGGATTTTGTTTAAATTAATTTTATTCTAAAAAATTACATCACATGGTATAATCTTTGGCTACTAAGGTTAACAAATTAAGATGGAAATTTTAATCGTTGTGAACTAAAATAACAATTCACCAAAATTATAGGGTATAAATTGTATATATAGACACACAGAGAGAGAAGAAAACAAATTCTTTCAACCTTATTAATATATTGAAAAAATCTATCTGCTATTAATATTTTAACATAAATATTAAAATTTGATAACGTGGAAGTCTAAATGATTAACATGTCATAAAACATGCAACATGTCAAAACCTTATACTTTCCCACATAAGTTCTCCACATATATATATATATATATATATACACACACTAATATATAAAATATATTCATGGGAAATTAAGCATCAGTTCAGATTTTGATTTCTGGACAGTTTCAATCTTCTAAGATTATATAATTATGAAAGTTAATTCACTTGGTGTATAAAACACTAATGAATGTTTAGACCCACAATTTCAAATTAACCAACACAAGCTTATACTCAAACAATATATGTGCAGAATGATAAGTACAAGCTGTACCTAAATAAAAAAATTACTCTAAACCATAATTAATCACAACACAGCAGTAATTAAAGGTAAAGAGTAAGGGTTAGAGAGATGCAAACACAAAGATAACACCGGCATGTGTTATCGAAGAGGAAACCGAAGAACTCGGTGAAAAACCTCTCCGCCGCCCTCCAAGCGGTAAAATGATCCACTAAAGAATAAAGTTGGGATACACAAATAACAATAGACCCTCCAAGCCTAATCTACCCGATGCACCTAAGCCCTCCAAGCTTCTTGCTCCAACAAGGTTAAGCCTAACCGTGTCTTCTTTAGCTTTCCGGATCCCACAATAAGCCCATTGCATCAACCAAATAAATTGATCATCTCCGAATTGCTTCTCAAGCACCAAATTACCTCCTCACATATATGGGTATAGTGAGATAAGAATTTGGCTAATGAACCTCTCAAGGGTATGTTAATGGAGAGGGTGAAAGTAGAGGAATTTGGAGAATCAAATGTCTAAGATTGTGGATGAGTCAATCTTGGTTTTCTCTAGGGTTTCTCTTTCAAAATTCTCTCTGGAAACTCTCTACATTTCGTGAGTATAAGGGTATTTATAGTAGGGTATGTGAGGAATGTGAAAAGTCATTTTTTTGCAAAATAGGGTGTTCTAGCGACTCACTTGCGACTGGGATGAGTCGCAAGATTGAGTCACGAAATAACTGACTGCCCAGACTGTCCTTTTTTGTCCTGTAGTGCTCCAATTGTTGTGACCCTTCAACTTCTTACATGCTTCACACGTGTGGCATTTTGGCGAGTCACCAGTTGCGAGAACCTCTTTGAATGCTCACACGCTTAAATTCTTCACACTCTCTCACACACAACCCTTACATGATTCCCACTTAAATACAGGATATCTAATTGCTGAATTACAAGCAAATTTGGCACGGAATAAAGCCAACACATGGTTGAATAAATTCAACTTTACAAATTACTTCAAAGAGTGGGAATTCTGACCCCATATATTGTAGATAAGAATGCTGTTTCAACTATGACCAAGACAAATATAACTAAAAATACAAATGAAACCAATGCCTTTTTGAAGAGCAAATTTGTATTCCAGAAACACTCATGTAAGCTGTCCTGCAGAGTAAGGCAATTTTCAAAAGATAGCACCAGTGGGAATCATTCCTTCGAAGTTGTTAACTGAAATATTTAAATGTGAGTCTGGGTTAAGTTGTGGCTGATTGGGATGATACCAGTTAAGTTGTCTCTAAAAACATGAAAGGAATTAAGGTTTCTTATATTACATAATAAGGATCCTTGAAGAAAGCTGTTACATGAAAAATTTATCAACTTCAATGTGATGAAGTTTGATATCTCAAGGAAGAAACTTTCCAGTCAGTTTATTCAATGACCAATCATCTCTTGAACATTTTAGATTTTACAACTTGATGAGCTCTATTTATGGAGACACTTCAAGTTGATATTGTGAAGGTTTTTATGAGAAGATAATAAAGATCTATGCATTGTCGCAAAATTGTAGTCTTGCGAAGGGAAGATTATTGTTAAGAAACAGATTGTAGAGAGGGAAAATTCCCGACCTATTTTACTTGTTTGATTTATTTCAAAACAGAAATTTAGTTGTCTACACAGATAATACCCATGAACCAGATTTCTTAAATTTTCAGAATTCCTACAAAGAAATTGTTATGTAACATATGTCCAGAAGACTCAGATGAGGAAACATAACACGGTATAAAAAAAAAAGTGTCAATACTACTTGATAAGAACAGCTGTTCTTATTTTAACATCTAACTGATCTCTGCAGATTTATTTCCATTTAGAAGATTTTATGTCAAGTTTACCAAAAGCCTATAAATTTTTCTTTTAAATATGGAGTAA
>JARYZH020000874.1:0-56153 GCA_030021035.2 Notholithocarpus densiflorus
AAAAAAAAAAAAAAAAAACCTTATACCTAAACACTTAATTAAACTGTTAAACCCCGTTTGCAAAACACAGCCCAAGGATGATTTGAAAGTTATTCTAAAAAATAAACTTAAACCCCACTCTGCGAACTATTGAAATTTACTTAGTCTTGCAACGATGAGTTGTTCATGCAACTATTTCATGACGATGTCTTCTTTAAAATTATTATTTGAAATGATGAATCTCAATGTTGATCGATACACTGATGTCTATTAATTAAATTTTGTACTGTTTTGATTTTTTTTTTTAATATGAAATTAGAGCAAGCTCATAAAAGCTCATCCCTAGGGTTCCCATGGTCATCATTTCTAGACTCAAATATATGTTATTTTCTATTCTTTCCTTTTCCAAAATTTGTCTTTTTCTGAAATCACCAAATTTCTAGTTGATAACACACACAAGAGAATTTTAGGGTTTTAAACGAATAAAGAAAGGAAAAGGGAGACAGAGAAAGTTAGACCAATCTATGCCTGCCAGTGTGTTGTTAGACTCAATCTATGCCAGCCAGTGTAACTTTAGCAAAAGTTAGACCATTCCATTACTTTATAGTTATACTAGATTAAATCTTGTCAAGAGTGTTTTGTCTTGGATTTTACTATATAGATTTTATAAAGTGATGTGCACCAATTACAAAAAAGAAAAAAAGTAATTAATATTTATTTATTATACTATTGAAATTTATTAATTATTGTAGGGACTGGGTCTGAGCACTTCTACTGTTGGAAAAGTGGATTCAGGCCCAACTAGCCCTAAACAATAAATTTGTAGAGGATGAGTTTAAGAGCTAGGCCTTAGTGAGAATAGTAACGAATAAACATGGTTATGGGTAAACTGAATAGCAGGAAAATGGGTCTTAAGTGTTAGAATCCTTCTTGGACGTTGGTCCGAGGAGCTTTCTTGTTCTTATTATTTCCTCAGTGCTTGAATACAGAGGTTACAAAGATGATATAGGTTGCTACAGTGTTTTCTACTTCCAATCTCCCATTCCTTCTCTGGAGGACCTCTTTACATTTTATACCCTCTTTAGGTTGATCTTTACTCTCTATTTGTTGATCGTGCAGGTCACTACTTGAGTGCTTGTCCCATTAGCTGCCGTCCCAAACCTTCTGTGAGTTGCAGCAACCAAAGCGGCACTGTTCAGGGGTCATTTCCTCATTAATGTGGCCAGAACGTTAGTTGTGGGTATTTAATGTGGAGGTGACAGCTTCTTCCTAAATTACTCTCCCAGGCTCCTATGGCTGACCCACGGTACTTGTCCTCTCTCTTGGGACGCCCTACGAAACCGCCCTTGACGGCCCGCTGTCCTTCTTTTCTATGATCTCGGTTCGCCGAGGACATGATTGTCTTTGGCGATACTTCTTGGTAGTTAGGACTTTCTCCATTCGTCCTCGGACGTTTCTTCTTCCTCGGCGTGGGCCTTAGGCCTAGTATAAAGTTGGGCCGGGGTAGTCAGATTTATTGACCCCACAATAGCCCCTCAAAATCCTGCTGTCTGGCTCCTCGGACGGAGAGGGGGGTTTTGGTGTCCTCGGGCCTTTCATCATGGCTCATCAAGTCTTGTCCTCTGTGAGTGCCAGAACCTCTTCATCTGCCCAAGGCACGCTCTTGGCGCTTCAGTACACGAGGCGCGCTGTCATTAATGCCTTTATGAAGCGACGCGGATCTAATGGTTAAGGGTTTCCTTGGAAATTGGACAAAACTTATTTCGCTTGTAATTCTTCCATTGAATTTCGTGCGAATTAAGTTCCCCTAGATTTCGCCTGCTATATATAAGGCACCTTAGGAGAATCGTTCTTTCATGTCTTCGAACCCTTGAGTTCTGCAGAAACTCTAAGTTCTCAACCCTTCTGGAACTGAGAATGCCGCCTAGATCCTGGCTGCTGCAGCTGAGGCGAAGGAAGCAGAGGCCAAAGATTTTCCTACCTTTCAACCGGGCAAGAAAGAAAACCCTCCTCCTTCAGCCAGGAGCCGTAGCAGGCATAGATTGCATCAGACTTTTGGTGCGGTAAGGTTTGGATCTCGCCCTGATAGTGGGACATTTTGCAGTTAGGAGAAAAAGGAGGCCATCTTCGTCATTGCGAGCAGCTGACGAGATTTCTGGAGGACGATTTTTTAGGAGTACAGATATTAGCTTCTGGATAAGAGTACGCTTCAGAGTTGCCTTAGTAGATGGGAACCAATTTAGGCGCTTCCGCCTCTTCCTCTTTCTCATCGCCGGTACCGTCCATATTGGCTCGATTGCTGCTGGAACAAGATTGTGAATCTGCCATTCCCCTGGAGTTTCTCCCCTTTTTATTATTTTTATTTTTTTATAGCTAGCTTTAAAACAAGCCTGCCTCAGCCTCTCTTTCTATAGTTAGTTTTGAAATAAGCCTGCCTAAGCTGTTCGGTATATGATGTACTTTTCCTTTATTTAATAAAAAGGACTGCAATTTTTCTTTACGAAATTTCCTTTTCCTACAATTTTATTTTCTTGCAATCGTTATATTATTATTTATTTATTAGGACTTAGAACTGATACCGTTGTCAGTAACAAAAGGTTGTCATCCTGACTTTAACAAAGCCTGCAGTAGCACTCGGTTGCTAATTTTAAATAGTTTGACTATGTAGGAACAATTAAGAACATCGCCATGTGCTCTCTATCGCAAACTGTGCGACCGTTAGAGAATGTCGGATTTAATGTAGGTGATCCGAGGAGGCGGACTCCTTTTAGATTCTGTTCATCACTCAGATAGATACTTGAAGTAATTAATCTTTTCAAGGATGGTGGTCCGAGGACCATGCAAGACTTTGGTTCTGTCTAGTACTTAGATTTTCTTGAAGTAGCTAGTTTCCCCATAGGTTTGAGTCCGAGGACCATGCAAGACCTATATTTCAATTACCTTATAATATACTCATCTCACGCGCTTTGCACGTGTGATAAGGTTTTTTGAAATTGAGTAAACTGATGGGTTTAGCGTGTGCTTAATTTTAAGAAAAAATATATCAAACATGCATAAGATATATATTTAAATAGAAAGAGTGTGCTAATTTTTAGGAAAAAAATTTATCTGGTAGTTTATATTTTTTTTTTTTTTTAATTTTGTTGAATTACAATTTTAACATTTTTAAAAAAAAATAAAGATTATCTAATTAGATTAGGGGTATTTTTGACATTTTTTGAAATCATAACTAACTTTCTGAATCCTTTAACATATAAAGAAGAGATAACTTATTCAATTTTATATGAAATTTTTACATAACCATGATTTTTGGTAATAAAAATCTAACAATATATTAAAATTTTACCTATAATTTTAGTTTAGTTATTTCTCACAAAATATGAAGAAATTTACTCTTATTTTCAAGCAAAGAATAAACACATACATAACTACATGGAGGGTGTGTGCGTATATGAAGATTTGAGTTTTGTACAATTTCATTTTATTCCTAGAGGTTACCCTCTGAAGGAAAGATTCTTGGCTTCGTCCCTAAGTACCACATTGTTATACTTATGATATATTGAATGATTACCCTTTAACTTTAACTATGTCATAAAGTGACTTCACTAACCTATTTTTTGCCATCCTCACAGGCACCCTATGAGTTCAGAAGCAAAATTCAAGATCAATGCACACAAATTTGCTCAGAAACTGGAAAAGCTCTTAAGGAATTAGCATCAGCAGTTAAAACTATGACCAAACCAACATCAGTTAATATCCACGTAGAAAAATCAAAAGTCGCTTCTCAAAAGCTAAAACTTTTACTTGATATGATCCTTTTGGAAGATTATAATCTGCGAGAGATTATACCACCTGCGGCAGTTGCTTTAATCCTAATTGATGTTGTACCATGCATCGAGAAGATTGCCAATGCAGTTCATGAACTAGCCTACCTTGCACATTTCAAGACACCAGACTCTATAGTGTCACCGTAGTGATATAAATATATTTTCTCCATGGTGAGATTGGTGAGACTTTTCGATGGGAGTTAATAGATTTTTCTGCTTAGTTCTAGTCGACCATAAGAGTATTAGAAGACTCAACTTTGAGTTATTTCTTTTTAAGAATAATGATTATCACACACCAACTATTGCATACCCACAATACATACACTGCTACTTAGGCTGAAATCTTGTTTTGGACATACGATTTCACAAGGAATGTGTTCAATAAAGATTGTGACAGGATGTAGCCTATTTTTTAACCTCAAGATAGTAAATAAGCTCTGTACGATGTATATAAGGAGATGCCGCTTGTAAGCCTTAGAAGTTAGATAAAAGAAATGTAAAGGAGATGATAGCATTTATAATATATTATAAAAGTTGGATCCCCAAACTGAAGGATGTACACAACGATGACGCATGTTTATTTAAACAAATTATCATGTCATACCATCTCTTCTTAAAACTAAAAGTCTCATAAAGAGATTTTATAAAAAAAAATGACTATTTATGTACTACTAAATCATTTCAATTTCTTTTCTAAAAAGGAAAAAAAAAAAAAAAATCAGTTTTCTCTAAATTCTTTCATTTTCTTCTTCTTCTTCTGCCTCTCTCTCTCTCTCTCTCTCTCTCTCTATATATATATATATATATTATAAAAGTTAGATCCAAAACTGGTTGATGTATATAATCATTTTGAACAAAATTTATGACTTCATTTTCTACAATAAACTAATTTATGCCATTTCGAATTTCACTTATTTTTTTTTACTAAATTGCTTTCTTTTTTCTTTTTTTTGGGGTATTTTAAAAGTTTTATACTCATGATTAAATTTATTGTCTAAGATGAGATACAATGGATGTGTCTCTTCTTCTCTCACTCATCCTTCCTTGATCTATAAAAAGCACAAAAACAACATTAATTCTCCCTCTCTATCATGAGCCTTCCAATAAGCAATCCCTCAAGTACACCATGACATGCACTTGACTCATAATAAGGTGTGTGTGTGTGGGTGTATGGGTGTATACACTTTTTAACATGTATGACACCTTTTCTTCTTCTTTAAAAATAAAAAAAAATAAAAAAAAAATCTTTTTGATATTATAGATACCGCATTTTATATCCCTTACAAATCGAGCTCCCGTTTTCCAATGATGTAAGAATTCTAAAGCCAAAGGTTGGTTTAGGGCACAATCAAATGAAAATTGACTTGAGAAAAGTATTTATGGAAAATATAACTTATTTTTGGACCAAATAAATTATTTTTGAAAAAAAAAAAGGCCACAGAAACCTTAGGGCATGCGTATGCGCACGCATACTCAAGCTCTGCGTGCTCATGCTTCATGCATGCGTATGCATACATGTGCATGCATACGCATACATGTGCATGCATGCGTGTTAGGACATATGTGATTCAATGTTAGGAACATATGTCAACATTTTATGTAATTGACTAATCCTTTGACAAAACACACTTTACTTGTAATTTGGTAGATTTAGGATGTGTTTAATGCTTCAAGAAACAAGGTTTCAAGTTCAAGTGTTAAAGCCATGTAAGTCTGTTCAAGAATCAAGTAATGAAGTGCTGGATTTTAAAGCTCGACAGCTAGTATCTATCAAGGTTTAAAAATTGCTGAAGCCCGTGGCTCGACAGCTAGCTCGATAGATGGCTATCTATCGAGCTTTATGAAACTCAGTTTTTCAGAACTGTTTTTCATCCAATCCGTGAGTATATATTTAGGTCTTTTTTTCTCACAACCCTATACATATATAAAGATTATTTTAAGGGCTGTAAAAGGTTGCACAGTTGCACAAGTATGAAGCAAAGTCTTTTTCATGCAAATTGTGATCGAAGACAGAATTTGCCCTAGTTTATCTTTCTCTTGAAGAAGCTGCTATATTTGTACACCATAGGGTTTTGTGACTAAGGAGCTTCTTGATTTTCATCGTCTAGATGAACTGAAGAACTTTGCAGCCAACATCTTTCTCAAGTTGGTGATCAAGTCGCGTACTGGGATCCGCGCAATTGGTTAGTCATGTACTGGGAGCCGTGCATTGAAAAAGAGAGATTGTCACTACAGAACAAGTCAAATTGGGTATTAGGGTAAGGGTTCAACTGTAGGTTGGTAAAAGGAACTGGGATTCCTTTACTTGTAACCGCTTGTTGTGATAATAGTGGATTCTCGGGAGTAGTGACCTTAAAATCACCCAATGGAGTTTTTGCCGTGTTGGTTTTCCCCATTCGTAAACAAATTACCATGTCATTTAATTTCTGCTACATATTTAGTTATTTGGTGATTTGTTTGTGCTACCACGTGCTTTACATGTTAATTAACTTAATTAATTCACTTGGCTAAATTAATTGGTTAATTTATCACAAGGGGTCAATACATTCTTGGCCTATTAGTGCACATGCCAAGGTTCTAGAAACTATGAAAGGAAAGGTTTTCTACATTAAAACTTGGTTTGGAATGAATCCCACATCATCTAGGAGCCACCCCAAACTCCTATTTTTCGACTATATAAAGCCATAAAGGGTACATTTTCAAGGAGGACGAATTCTAGTGGTAAAACATATAAGATTCACTAGAAAATAATGAATCAAAGAGTGAGTTTTTCACAAAACATACTCAAATTAAATTTTATTTGATTGGGACCTTTTCTGGTCTTGATCTTTAAGTTCTAAGTTTACTAACTTGTTTTTGAATTGGTTGTGACTAGATTGACTGAGGGAAATGGTCAAAATCAAGCTCTAGAGAGTTCTTGTGTTGAGGTAAAGTTTCTAACTTTGGCTCTTCGCTTTTCGTTGATTTTATTGTTTTATGCATGTTTTTATATATGTTTATATGTTTGTGATATGTTTGTTTAGTCTAGGTTTACTTGTGTTTTAAGCATGTTAGGTTGTTAGATTCTTGTTTTCTGAGTTTCTATTATGCATTTTCTGGGTTTTAGTGTTCTAGGTGTGTATGCATACGCATGTGTCATGCATGTGCATGCATACTCGTGATATGCATATGCATACAACTAAGTTGCGTACACATGCTCTATGTATGAGCATGCATATCCTTGCCCAGAGCACCCTAATCCTTTCTACCTGTTTTCCTTTTGTTTTATTCACATGTTTTAGTCTCTGTTTAACCTGTTTTGCCTGTCTTTGAGTCTTTGTCTCTCTGTTTTGTTTTGTTTGTTTTACTCCTTTTATGCTTGTTAGGGTTTTAGTTTGTTTGAATACCATGTACATGTATATGAATATGAACATACATTAATGCATAGGTGCTGTGATGCAATAAGGTAAGCAAGATAAGCCATGCATTATCACATGAACATGCATTTGGTTGATGAGTATGATATGGATGATGAACATGATATGCTTAATCGAATTCTATGCCCTTGATGTCTAGATGCTTTAACATGTTTGTTTGATTCTACCATGCGATGTTTCTACCTTAGGAGTTTTTTGTTTAAATGCCATGATAGATGAATGATTAGGTTTGGGATGATTATGCCATATTGTGTGTTTTAGATGCATGCTAGTGTGTGTGTGTGCATATTAGAATAACATATTAAATTTTCCTTTAATAAGATCAATATTTAGAACACAATGAGTGGAAGCTAATCCATGTGTCGGGTGGGGTTGGGTGCCTAACACCTTCCCATCCCCATACCTAAACTTCGGACTTGTGCTCTGGTAAAAGATCAGTCATTCCATGAAAGGCGCTATATTTATGGTTCTTAGACTTAAACTAGGTGGCGACTCTATTTACACCATCTGCCGTGGTCCACCCTAGGCCAAGGCGTACTTCCTAATCGCGAGGATGACACCACGTCGTGAGCGCTTGTGCCCATAGTGGCGACTCCACTGGGGATAGAGAGTTTGATTCCAATGTGTTCCATTTCTTAATCTTGATAAAGGCTTGCTTAATATTGTTTACACACACTTTCACTTGGTTCTTTTGTCCCTTGCCATGGTTGGTGGTGAGTGGGAAGGTGAAGGCTCCATTCGGGCCAAAATCTTCTGAAGTTCATCCCACCAGCTCACAATCCATGCCATCACCTATAATGGGCATTGAGTATATTAACAGTTTGCCACCAATCCATTACGGTCCATTTAGGCCTAAGGTTGGAATCATGGCCCACCTAGTTGTGACCTGTTGATCTATCCCTTTAGCTTTAAGGAGCTTACCCACATTTAGAGAGATCCTAGATCTTATCAAAAAAGGGTACCCTTTATATCTCTTATTTGTGAAACCATATACCTTGAGTTCACCTGATTCTAAAGGACAAATAAAAGATGTAAAAAGTTTGAAAGGATGACCCAAAAGTTATGGTGAAGTAGAGCATGTACTGTTGCAACTTACGCGAGGCCCATGCTAAGGCGCAACATGTCTTTTCAATGGCAATGTAATTGATCTCACAACTGGTGAACTTCTTACTAAGGTAGTAAATTTCCTTCTCCTTTTGATTGGGTTCATTTAACTGGCCTAACATGCAACCCATGGATGTCTCTTGCATCGCTAGGTAGAGAATTAACGGATGTCTCGGCGTCGAGAGAACCAGAATAGGAGGGTTCAAAAATTACTGCTTAATCTTGTCAAAGGCCGCTTGACACTCGTCTTTCCATTCTATCTTCGTATCCTTCTTCAAGAGCTTGAACAAGGAATCGCATGTGGTGGTCAACTGCGCTATGAAGTGAGCATGCGCCGAACTCCAAGGCAACTTGTAAGCCTACTATGCACGCCTCATACTCCGTGACATCATTCGTGCAATCAAAATTCAGCTTGATTGAAACTAGGATTTGTTGGCCCTTCGAGGATACTAGAACTGCTCCCACTCCATTTTTAGTGCTATTGGTGGCTCCTTTGAAATAAAGCTTCCAACACCATGGTTCCACACTGCTTGGTTCTGGCTCTATTGCCAAAACATCCTCATCTGAGAAATGGGATTCTGAGAAATCTAGATCATTCAATGGCTGATCCGCTAGGTAATCGGCTATGGCTTGGCCTTTAATAGCCTTTCGTACTACAAACACAATATCGAGTTTAGGGCGGGCTTCTCAAATAGATACTTCAATGGGTCCATTCTGGCCACTATCCATATTTGGAAATGTAGGATGATATGTCTCAATTTCTACACGACCCACACGAGGGCAAAGCATGACTTCTCTATGGGTGTGTATCTAGTCTCATAATCATGGAACCTCTTGCTCAAGTAGTATACAGCTCTTTCATTCTTATCATCATCCTCTTGTGCAAGCATACTTCCAACTACATTCTCTATGATCGAGAGATAAAGGAGTAGTGGCTTTCCATGCCTCGGGGCACTAAGATGGGTGGATGGAGAAAGTATTCCTTGATGAGCTCAAAGAATTTTTGACACTCATCATTCCTTGTATGGGGTTCATTTTTCCTTAAAAGCTTGAAGATGGGCTCACAAGTAGAGGTGAACTTGGCGATGAATTGGTTGATGTACTGTAATTTGCCTAGGAATCCTCTTATCGCTTTCTCATTCTTGGGTGGAGGCATATCCAATATGGCTTTGATCTTTGATGGGTCAACCTTTATCCCTCTATCACTTACCAAGAAGACTAGCAATTTCCCGGCAATTACTCCAAAGGTGCACTTTTATGGGTTCAATTTCTGCCTATACTCCTTGATCCTTTCGAAGAATTTTCTCAAATTAGCTATTTGGCCTTCTCTATCTTTGGACTTCATGATCATATCATCAACATATACCTTAACCTCATTGTGCATCATGTCATGTAACAAGGCTGTAGCCATTCTTGGGTAAGTTGCACCCACATTCTTAAGCTCAAACGACATTACCATATAACAATAGATCCCTCATTCTGTGGTGAAGGCAGTCTTGGTCATGTCCTTATAAGCCATCTTGATTTCATTATATTTGGAGAAACCATCCATAAAAGACATCAAGGCACTACCGGCAGTGTTATCCACTAAGACATCTATATGAGGAAGAGGAAAATTGTCCTTAGGACAAGCCTTGTTTAGATCCCTAAAGTTTACACACATTGTAGATACTGCATTTTGTACCCTTTACGACTCTAGCTCCCGTTCCCCAATGATACTGAATTCTAAGACCCAAGGTTGGTTTAGGGCCTAATCAAAAAGTTAAATTGCCTTGGGAAATGTTAAAATGAAAAATATAACTTTTAATGAGCAAATAAATCTATTTTTGGAAAAACAAGGTCAAGAAAACCCTCGCTATGCGCATACAAGAATTGGCCTACGCACGCAGCTTTTTGCATGCGTACACAGGCCCGATCTTACGCACGCATAGCAAATTCCAGAAACTATACAAGGCAAGTTTTCTACATTAATGTTGAGGTTTGGAATGAATCCCACATCGTCTAGGAGTCGTTCCAAACCCCTATTTTCACATTATAAGTAGCCTTACATGGCATATTTTAAAAACAGACAGAAATCCCACGGGAAAACATTAAGATTCACTAGAAATAGTGAATCAAAGAGGGAGTTTTTCGCAAAACATCCTCAAGTCAATTTTCTTTTGATTATGGCCTTTTATGACCTTGATCTTTGAGTTTAAGATTACTAATCACTCTTTTATTGAATTGTGAATAGATTTAACTGAGGGGAACAGTCAAAAATCAAGCTTGGAATCAAGTATTAGTTTCAAAATTTTCTTTTCCGCTCTTTAATCTTTTTGTTTGCCTTAGTTCTTGTTATAATATGTTTTAATATGCTTAGGTTTATGTAGTTGTATGTTTTAAAAGCATCTTAGGATGTTAGATTTATCGTTTTCAAGTTTTGTTGTGTTTCTAGGGTTTTTAGGCTAAAACCCATGTGCGCATAAACTTGCCTGCACATGTAGGCTTGATTATGCGCACGCAGGGTTGTTCATGCGTGCACATGAACTTGCCCAGAAACCCTAACTTTTATTTATCTGTTTTTGCTTATGTTTTCACATATAATACTTGTGTTTTAGGTTCTTTTTCACATATTCATGCTTTTGGGCTTCTGTTTCACTTGTTTAATTGCTTGTTTGCGTTCAAGAAAACCCTCGCTATGCGCATACAAGAATTGGCCTACGCACGCAACTTTTTGCATGCGTACACAGGCCCGATCTTATGCACGCATAGCAAATTCCAGAAACTATACAAGGCAAGTTTTCTACATTAATGTTGAGGTTTGGAATGAATCCCAAATCGTCTAGGAGTCGTTCCAAACCCCTATTTTCACATTATAAGTAGCCTTACATGGTATATTTTAAAAACAGACAGAAATCCCACAGGAAAACATTAAGATTCACTAGAAATAGTGAATCAAAGAGGGAGTTTTTCGCAAAACATCCTCAAGTCAATTTTCTTTTGATTATGGCCTTTTATGACCTTGATCTTTGAGTTTAAGATTACTAATCACTCTTTTATCGAATTGTGAATAGATTTAACTGAGGGGAACAGTCAAAAATCAAGCTTGGAATCAAGTATTAGTTTCAAAATTTTCTTTTCCGCTCTTTAATCTTTTTGTTTGCCTTAGTTCTTGTTATAATATGTTTTAATATGCTTAGGTTTATGTAGTTGTATGTTTTAAAAGCATCTTAGGATGTTAGATTTATCGTTTTCAAGTTTTGTTGTGTTTCTAGGGTTTCTAGGCAAAAACCCATGTGCGCATAAACTTACCTGCGCATGTAGGCTTGATTATGCGCACGCAGGGTTGTTCATGCGTGCGCATGAACTTGCCCAGAAACCCTAACTTTTATTTATCTGTTTTTGCTTATGTTTTCACATATAATACTTATGTTTTAGGTTCTTTTTCACATATTCATGCTTTTGGGCTTCTGTTTCACTTGTTTAATTGCTTGTTTGCGTTCACATGTTAGAATTAGGGTTTTATTATTTTAATGCCATGGACACGCATTCCCATGCTTATGCATGATACCATAGGTGCTGAGTTGCTGCAAGGTAAGTGAGGTAAGTCGTGCATTCATATGTGCATTCATATGTACATGTATATATGTTTGTTTATAAGCTTTATCCTCCTTTGATGAAATATGTATATGCAATGCTTTTAATGATGACATGATGTACTTGCTGCTTATATGCTTGTTTTGATTTGATGATACATATGCTGCTTTGTTTAAGATGATATGTTATGCCATGATTAGATGAATGCTAGAATGTGGTGAATTGTATGCTAGATGTTATTAAGGGCTATGATGTGATGAGTTGCATGATTAGATGTATGTTGGGCTTTGTTTGATAAGCATGATAGATGAATGGTTAGGGATGTTTGATTCCATGTTGATTGTTAGATGGATGTTAGTGTGTGTGTGTGTGTGTGTGTGTGTGTGTGTGTGTGTATGTGTGTGTGCGCGCGCGCGCGTGTGTGTGTGTGTGAGAGTTAGATATAAGTATTGAGTATGCCTTTAATAGGATTAAGACATAAGACACAATGATGGGAAGCCAACCTTAGTTTAGGCGGTTTTGGGTGCCTAACACCTTCCCAAGACTGTACCTTAACTCCAAACCCATATCTCTGGTAGTAAGATCAAAAGGTCCTTCCTCGAGAGGACGCTATATATATGGTTCCTAGGCCATTGCAAAAACTAGGTGGCGACTCCCCTCTTGAGTCCACACATATCCTTACCTTTCCATCCTTCTTGGGTACAGGCACAACATTGGCTATCCAATCAGCTTGGTGCACAGGTTTGATGAATCTCACTTTCAACTATTTCATGACTTCTTCCTTGATCTTAAGGAGCCATTCGGTTCTCATACGTCTTAACTTCCGCTTAATGGATACCGTGTGAGCATGGATATCAATATGGTGTTGAGCTATCTCGGGATCAATGCCAGTCATATCTTTATAAGACCATGTAAACACTTCTTGGAATTCTATGAGTAATTCTTGGAGATCTTTTCTTTCTTCATTATTTAGGGATGATACAGTTTTAATTAAGCGTGGATTCTCATCATTGCCCATGTAGACACCGCATTTTGTACCCCTTACGACTTAGGCCCCCATTCCTTAATAATGCCGAAATTCTAAGGCCCAAGGTTGGTATAGGGCCCAATCATATTACAAATTGACTTGAGAGGTGCTAAAATGGAAAATATAACTTTTTATGAGCAAATAAAACTATTTTTGGAAAATAAAAGTCCAATGAAACCTACAGCCTATGTACGTAGGCCAAAACTTGCATAGGCAGGTCTGATGCATGCGTATGCAGGTACGAACCTGTGCACGGAGCTAGGGTTTCAGAAACCTATGAAAGGCAAGTTTTCTGCACTAATGTTGAGGTTTGGAACGAATCCCACATCGTTTAGGAGCCGTTCCAAATCCCTATTTTCTCACTATATAAAGCCATACATGACACCTTTTTAAAACACACAAAAAATCCGAAGGAAAAACCTAAGATTCACTAGAAATAGTGAATCAAATAGGGAGTTTTTCACAAAACAACCTCCAGCCAATTTCTTTTGATTGAGACCTTTTCTAGTCTTGATCTTTAGAGTTTAAGATTACTAATCACTTTTATATTTGATTGTGAATAGATTGACTAAGGGGAACGGTCAAATCAAGCTTAAAAAGCTTCTTGTTTGAGGTATTGAGTTCTAAGCTTTTCTTTTTCTTTTCTTTACCTTTTCTTGCTTTAATCTTTCTATTTTCCTTGTTTCTTTTGTTTCTTTATATGATAACATGTTTGTTTAGCTTAGGTTTTCTTTGCTTTATGATTTTATGCATGTTAGGTTGTTAGACTTAAGTTTTGCTCTGTTTTCTGTGTTTCTGTGTTTCTGGGTTAGTGTTTAGGGCATGTCTGCGTGCGCATGCTTCTGAATGCGTACACAGGCTCGAAGTATGCGCACACATACAAATGGCTTGCATACGCAGGCCTATGTATGCGCACACACACTCATGCCCAGAAACCCTAATTTGAGTTCTCTGCTTCTGTTTTTTTGTTTCTATGTTTCTGTTACATTATATGCCTCCGTTTAGTTCCTTTTATGATTTTTAAGTCTTTTCTCTTCTGTTTA
Source organism: Notholithocarpus densiflorus (assembly GCA_030021035.2). Taxonomy (NCBI): domain Eukaryota; kingdom Viridiplantae; phylum Streptophyta; class Magnoliopsida; order Fagales; family Fagaceae; genus Notholithocarpus; species Notholithocarpus densiflorus. The sequence goes on from JARYZH020000874.1 coordinate 13,973, forward strand.
ATTAGTTGTTTGCTTTAACATGCTAGATTAGGGTTTCCTTCCTTTTCTTATTTTAATACCATGAACATGCATTAATATGATCATGCATTGATGCCATAGTTTTTGTGATGCAATGAGGTAAGTGAGGTAAGATATGCATTCACATGAACATGCATTGATTTGAATATGATTTTGTTTGGATGATGAACATGGATGAGGTTTGTAATAACATGTTTGCTTGATTCTTCATATGTCTTTTACCTTAGATATGATGTATGCTTGCTTACTGCCATGCCTATGTTCTAGTTTAACCATGATATGATGCCATTTAAGATGAGATGCTTTGATGAGAACATGTTAGGGTTTGTGTTGGTTGATAAGCATGATAGATGAATGCTAGGGTTTGTGATGTGATGTGATAGCACAATAGATGTATGTTAGGTTTAGGATGAAATGCCATGTTGTATGCTTAGATGTATGTTAGTGTGTGTGTGTGTTAAGGCGAAATGTTGAATATGTCTTTAATAGGATTAACATGTAGGACACAATTAGTGGAAGCCGACCCACAGGTCAGGTGGTTTTGGGTGCCTAACACCTTACCAAAATCGTACCTAAACTCCGAACCCATACTCTGGTAGTAAGATCAGTCCTTCCACGTAAGGGCACTAGTACATAGCATGGCATACATCTGGCCTAGTACATAGCATGGCATACATGAAACTTCCCACTGCAAAAGCATAAGGAACTTGTCTCATTGTCTTTTCCTCTTCAAGAGTCTTAGGCCTTTGGTCATTAGACAGAGGAATTCCATGTCTGAAAGGAAGCAATCCTTTCTTGGAGTTTTGCATGCTAAATCTTGCTAGAATCTTATCTATATATCCAGCTTATGACAAGCTTAACATTCTATTCTTTTGATCTCGCCAAAGTTTGATCCCTAGAATATAGTTAGCTTCGCCCAAGTCCTTCATATCAAATTGGCTTGACAACCAAATCTTTACTGATGACATTACCCTTACATCATTTCCAATGAGTAGAATATCATCAACATAAAGCACTAGGAACATTACTACTTTATCTTGATGTCTTTTGTACACACATGGTATATCTAGATTTTGTTCAAAACCAAATGACTTGATTGCTTGATCAAATCTGATGTTCCATGATCTAGATGCTTGCTTAAGTCCATAAATGGACCTTTTCAACTTGCATACCATATTCTCTTGGTTCTTTGCTATGAAACCTTTTGGCTGCATCATATAAATTTCTTCATCAAGATTGCCATTAAGAAAAGCAGTCTTAACATCCATTTGCCAAATCTCATAATCATAATGAGCAGTAATGGATAAGAGAATTTTGATAGATTTAAGCATGACTACTGGCGAAAAAGTTTCCTCATAGTCAATACTTTCTTTTTGTGTATACCCTTTCGCCACTAGTCTTGCCTTAAAGGTTTCAACCTTTCCATCTATCCCTCTCTTCCTCTTGTAAACCCATTTGCAACCAACGAGTTTAATGCCATTAGACACCTTTACAAAATCCCAAACTTGATTGGAATACATAGAATCTAATTCAGATTTCATAGCTTTGACCCAATGATGTACATCTATATCTTTCATTGCCTCTTCATAAGTGTAAGGATTAGATTCAGCCTCTTCTGAGATAGCTTTATAAGTTTCTCCCAGACTATAAATCTTATAGGTGGCCTTATAATCCTCCCACTACGACGAGGCTCTTGTGTACTAGTCATCTTGTGAGTAATATCTTGTGGTGTATCCGATACAACCACATCATTCCTAATTTCATCCATTGATAACTCTACTATTTGGAGTATAATCATTCATATAGTCATTTTCTAAAAATTTGGCATTTGTACTAACAAACACTTTGTAATCATTACGACTATAGAATAAATAACCCCTAGTTTCTTTTGGATAACCCACAAGCAAACATACTTCTGACTTTGGTTCCAATTTATCATGCTTCCTTTTTAGCACATGTGCTGGACAAATGTGGAGGTATCTCATACTAGGCTTGCGCCCACTCCACAATTCCATGGGTGTTTTTAGGAACAAATTTTAATGGAACTAAATTTAAAAGATGCATTGTTGTACTTAAGGCATACCCCCAAAAAGAAATTGGTAGAGTTGAATAACTCAACATAGATCTAACCATATCTAAAAGAGTCCTATTCCTTCTTTCTGCTACACCATTTTGTTGTGGTGTTCCAGGTGTAATCAACTGGGATATAATCCCATTTTCAGTTAAGTAATCCTTGAAATCCCTGAGAAGGTATTCGCCACCACAATCAGATCGAATGGCCTTTATGTGTTTACCTAATTGATTCTTAACTTTAGCCCTAAACTCTTTGAACTTTTCACAAGGTTCGGACTTCCGTTTCATTAGGTACACATAACCAAATCTAGAGTAATCATCAGTGAAAGTAATGAAATACTCATAGCCACCTCTTGCTTGGATAGACATAGGACCACACACTTCTGAATGTACTAGTTTTAGCAAATCTTTGGCTCTATATCCTTTTGCATTAAAAGGCCTTTTCATCATTTTACCTTCCAAGTAGGATTCGCAGATTGGGAATTCATTAAAATCTAATAGTTCTAAAAGCCCATCTTTCACCAGTTTTTGGATCCTATTTGAATTAATATGACCCAAATGCAAATGCCAAAGATATGCATTACTAGTAGAAGGAAATTTTCTCTTTAATGATTTTACATGTGAATTATTATCTAATTTAGAATTGTATAATTCATGCTTATCAGGATTTATAATATAAAGACCATCAACAATATTGCTAGAACAAATAAACACTTTATCCTTCTTTATTACAACATTGTCTTTCAAGATAACACAATATCCATGTCTACCTAAATAAGTTGTAGAAATTAAATTCCTACGAACATTAGGTACATATAAGCAGTCTTCCAATATTAAAACCCTAGGATCAAAGCATAAATTAAACACTCCAACAGCTACAACTGGAATTTTGCTCCTATCAGCCAAAATAAGAAACAGTTCCCATTCATTCAGCTTTCTGGTTTTTTGGAACCCCTACAAGGTATTGCAGATATGATTAGTACAACCTGAATCCACACACCAAGAATCCGTAAGATTATGTACTAAACAAATTTCAAGAAGGAATGATCACATCACACCTTTATTCTTGTCAACTATGAATTTTGGACAGATCCTCTTCCAATGACCTTTCTCACCACAATGGAAACATTTTCCTTTGGTGTAGTCCTTTTTCTTTTTCTTCCCCTTATTTTCAATGCCTAAGGTAAGCTGTTTATCATCTTGTTTGGTGAAGTCCTTCTTCTTCTTACCACCCTTGCCTTTTGACTTAGGCTTAGAAGAGGAAGCTTCAGCCATATTAGCATCAGCACTGGCTGTACCAAGAATGCCCTCCGCTGCCACTAATTCAGACAAGGTATAAATCTTTTTGTTCATATTATAATTAAGTCTGAATTCTTTGAATGATTCTGGCAAGGATTGGAGTATCATATCCGTTTGGGATTCTCCATCAATGTCGGCACCTAAAACCTCCAGTGTATTCGATAAGAGATCATTTTAAGACAATGCTCTCTTAATGAAGTTCCTTAAGCCATTTTGGTATTAAGGATAAGCCTCATGGTATCTTGCCTAGTTGAACGGCCTTGCTCACCAAACATCTCCTTTGAACTTAACATAATGTCTGAAGCTAGTTCCACATCCTGCATTTGATGCTGTAGAACATTTGAAATAGATGCTAGGATATAGCACTTAGCCGTCTCATTAGATTTCTGCCAACGATCATATCGCTGGTTTTCCTCAGAAGGAGCATCTAATGAAGGAAAGTTTGGACATGGTTGATTAAGCACAAATTTGTGCTCTTCAACAGTAAGAACAATGTTTAAGTTTCTTTTCCAGTTAACATAGTTGGATCTAGTCAGTTTGTTTTTTTTTATTAAGAATAGTAACAAGTGTGCTAAAAGATGCCATGCTTAAATTTGAAAACAATAAACATGAATATAATAAGTAAACTGGATATTATCAATTTAGCATATAAACATATAGTATGGAACTTTAATAAAACCATAATATAAAATATGCAACGACAACCCAATCCCATGTTTAAAATTCCTTGGTAACAAGTAAATTATAAACACTATGATTGATTGAGAACTATTCTCATTATTAGTGTTGTCATGATAACTCTTATCAAACACTAATAATATATCATTTTCCCTTTAGCCTCTAAGTATTAATGACATAGCTCTGTAGGGCGGTTAACATTAAACTCAGTCTAGTGTACACCATTGCCTGAAATCTATATGAGTCCTCAAGTAAGTCCATGGTAGCGTGGTCATTCTTAATGTAAAAACACATATCATCCATCATTAAGAGGTTTAATCTGCAGTACCATGAATTAAACACCCTCCATTGGGAGCAAGGCGTATACTCCAAGGCGAGGTGCTTAATCACACTACTATAAACCGGCAATGGAGGCTGTGAGGTTCAACCTTTGAATTTCTCTCCCACTAGAAATTTCAAATGAAAGGTTTTTATTTAGAAAACATGTGTAATCTCATCACACACAGCTTTGCACTTTATCTATGTTTTAACACTTAGTGAAATTTCAAAAACAATTCATTCGATCAGTCGAAGGTATTTCTCGATCAATCGAAATATTCAACAAATCCATTTCGAAGTTTCTAGATGACTCGATTAACTCTTGATTCCTGTTCGATCGATCGAAAGACAAATCCGATCGATCAAAAGGGATTCTCAATCGATCGAAAAATTGAAGAAATTCATCATAAAGTTTCTGGATGACTCAATCGATTCTCGATTCTTGTTCGATCAATTGAAAGGAACATTTGATCGATCGAAGGGAATTCTCGATCAGTCTAAACTCGTGAAACTGAATTTTTCAAATTTTTCTAGTAACCATTTTTTGACGTTTCACTTGAACAAAACATAGTTTCTTGATCATATCAAAATGAGATTGAAATCAAAACTGAATTTCATTGATGCTATAGTCTTAAAGTTCAATATGGCATGGTTAAAATCAAACTTAAACAACATCATAACATCAATATCAGTTTTACCAAACCATAGTTCTAAAACTAAAAATGCAGAAAAATCTACTGCAGAATTTTCAAAATCATGAAACCAGTTTTCTTTGATTCTAAAACTCACTCAACATGTTATGCAAACATGAGATTAAAGACCGCTCTAATACCATTTGTAGGAAAAACACATGGAAAATACAGTTTTTTTGTATCTCATTCAAAAACATGCAGCGTAATATGAACGCATCTACTTCATTCATGTGAGATAGCATGTAACATCTGAGTTTTGGAAACAAAGAATGAGAAAGCGTACCTTGATGCCGTGAAATTCAAAACAAATGAAGATTGGACTTGAGATGCCTTTCAATCTTCACTTCAATTCCACAATGTGCCCAAGATGTGTGGTCTCTCAATCAGTTATATATGTGATATTTCAAGAAAATAATCAAGTGTCTCCTTGCAGAACTCTTATTCTTTCTCCTTGACAATCACACTAATTTCTGCACTTAGGCAGTTACATTTATTTAATAACTCTTATTAAATAAATAACTGATTATCTAATTGGGTTAGCGTTTTGGGCCAACCCAATTGGACTTTAGTGTGTGGCTTGGAGTGGGACCAAAAAGGACAAATAAAGTTCTAGCTCCAATGGGCTTTGGACTTATCTGTCAACTCTTGACAAGCCCAAAGTTACCATTAATTATATTTAATACCACTATATAAATATAATTGCACTCTAAGCCTTATTAATAAATTATATCCCAAGACTTTATTAAACATTTAACCCCTTCATGGAAATATTCATAGTAATACAAAGTCATAATGTGTAACTGTCACTTTGTAAATTACTATCTCTTGATCCTTGAGTACCCAGTTTAATCTTTTAAGTTATTCATATATATTTTATGAAATCTAATTTTATAAAATATAAACTTTAGTAACTCTTTACTAAAGTGGTTAGGCCTAATACTCTGAATAACCAAACCCATTAAACTTATCTCAAGGGAATATTTTATATCTCTATAAGGAAACTATGAATTCCATCTTAAGAATATGTGTTCCTTCAACATCACGTGTGGTTGCCCAACATACTGAAGTTTTGACCATTTGTCTCTATCTCACTCCTGATATATTAAAGCAACTCACATTTCATGAACAGGCTCGCTATTCCCTCAAGATTGAGAGTTTATGTAAATGAGAAGTCGTGAGATTTATTATTCGTTTGACAGTTGTTGATAGAATAATAAATTTCACAGCAGTCCAGTTCAATATGTTTTATATACTTAAAACATATTAACATATCAACTAGAAGTCTCCACTTTCATGATCAAGACAAATCATCTTAATTGATATGTTATAGTCTTCGCAGATGAAATGCCCAATTTCATCGCCAACTACGAACTAAGATTTTGAGTTTACAAAGAACTTGTGATTTATATCTTTTGTGACTAAATCACATAAATCACATACTATACATCTTAAGGACTATATGATAATGTCCAAACATTCATGCTACTATTATTTTAGATAATAATAAAACAAGTTTATTACATAGAACATAATGTCTTACATAATGGCATACAATAGGATTTTAGGACACTAATCCTAACAGAGAGCATTATTGTAAATGGACTAAAATCCAAATGAAACAAGGAGTAAGGTTCATGAGAGAAAAGTGAGTGATTTTGTAATTGGGCCTTCATTAAAATGGACTTAAAGACTTGCTAAGAACATCTAAAGGTTAAAAGGATCTTTTAATTGGGACATGAACTTAATAAAGATGAGACTTTTTTTCAGGCCCCATTGCACCACTAAGATCAAGTAAACACGTCCCTACTCCAATTTGGGCCAAGAAGCATGGAAGACACTTGATCAAGATTGAGGACGCACATCAAGAAGAAACATTTCAAGAAGGGAAATCATCTCAAGTAACAACGGCTGCTCCAATTAATGATGAGACCGCACAAAGGATATTAAGGCTATGGAGGAGCATAGCGATGTTCTCAAGAAGATGGGGAGTCGCCTCACCAAGCTAGAAGAAGCCAAGCTAAAGAAGGCCGCACATGTAGAGATTCTCGATGATGAAGAAGTAGAAGGTTAGGATGAAAGAGATAAGGCTGATTATGAAAGAAATAAGCAATTTGGGAAGCTCACCATGGAGACCGTGTCTATGAAAGAAAAGATGGAAAAGATGCAACTAACCTTCCGTAAGGCCCAAAGGATGGATGATTGTCTTTTTAACATGAGAGGAATAAGTTCAAAGACTCCTATCGCATTGCCTCCAAAATTCAAGATTTTTTATGTGAAAAAGTTTGATGGAATTGGAGATCCAAAGCAACATGTTAGGAGGTACCTAAGCATTGCTGAAATGAAAAGGTTGGATGAGAAGCAAACTTTGCATGCATTCCTTCTTTCACTCACGGAAGGTGCATCAAGGTGGTACTATAGTTTAGATCCGAGCAAGACTAAAGTGTGGAATGAACTAGTAAACACCATTGCACCACCAAGATCAAGTAAACACATCCCCACTCCAATTTGGGTTTGAGAGAAGCACGGAAGATGCTTGATCAAGATTGAGGACGCACATCAAGAAGAAGTATTTCAAGAAGAGGAATCACCTCAAGTAACAACAGCTGCTCCAATTAATGATGAGACTGCATAAAGGATATTAAGGTAATGGAGGAGCATAGTGATGTTCTCAAGAAGATGGGGATTTGCCTCACCAAGCTAGAAGAAGCCAAGCTGAAGAAGGCCGCACATGTAGAGATTCCTGATGATGAAGAAGTGGAAGGTTAGGATAAAAGAGACAAGGCCGATTATGAAAGGAATTAGCAATTTGAGAAGCTCACCGCAGAGACCGTGGCTATGAAAGAAAAGATGGAAAAGATGCAACTAGCCTTTCGTAAGGCCCAAGGGATGGATGATTGCCTCTATAACATGGGAGGCATAAGTTCAAAGACTCCCATCACATTGCCTCCAAAATTCAATATTTCTGATGCGAAAAAGTTTGATGGAACTGAAGATCCAAAGCAGCATGTTAGAAGGTACCTAAGCATTGCTGAAATGAAAGGGTTGGATGAGAAGCAAACTTTGCATGCATTCCCTCATTCACTCACAAGAGGTGCATCAAGGTGGTACTATAGCTTAGATTTGAGTAAGACTAAAGTGTGGAATGAACTAGTAGAGTTGTTTGTGGGTCAATTCATCTTCAATACTATGATTGATATGAGTTTAAGAGACTTGGAGACCACTAAACAAGGGGTAGGGGAGACATTCTCCGAGTATATGACTAAGTGGAAGGGAAAGGCATCAAGGATGGTCAATAGGCCAAATGAGAAAAACCAAATTAATATGATTATCAAGAATTTACTTCCAGCATATAATAGTAGGCTCTTGTCATCGCCTATTAGTTCTTTTCGAGAATTGTGTGATTGTGGAACTAGGACTGAAAATGCCATCAATAATGGGCAATTGGAGAAAGGTGAGAACAAACCTCCAATCAAGAAACATATGGTGGAGGAGTAGTTACTTCTAAAGCACCCAATCCCGTGAATGTGAGTGCCATCATACCTCAACAAACCTTAGCCTACCCAAGCTTCACAAAGAAAGCCCGTCGAGAATTTTCCGACCTAGGAATAACCCTCGCCCAAGCATATGAAAACTTGTCCTCCAAGGGATTCATCAAACCTCTAGATCCCACACTTATGCCCAATCTCGTGCCTCCCACTTGGAACCTCAATGAATATTGCCACTTCCACCAAAAATTTGGCCATAAAACCGACAATTGTTTCTGCCTTAAGCATGAAATACAAGACCTCATAGACAATGAAACCCTCCCAAATCCCAAAATCATCACCAAGCCTAGCATTAGGAAGAACCCCTTGCCCGAATACCACCAAGCTCCTCCTTTATATTAGAATTGGTGCAAATAGATGAGATCGAATGGGATTGTTCATAGCTAATAGAGATCGTAGAAGTTAATGCGGTAGAAGTTCAAGGGATATGGGATGATGAGGATGAGATTTTGAAAAATACGGTGGTTGTGTGGGGGATACTTCCCAAAGGGATAACTGAGTTAAAGAAAAAGGTCGTGGAAGACAATGTGGCAAACATTACTAGGTGTGGAAAGCACTACAAGCCATCTTGTTTGAAAAATGATCATCCTGGTAGGGACATAGGAGAAGGGTCTAAGCCCACAGAGCCTAAAGGAAAAGAAGAGAAAGAGGACGAAGATAGAGTTTTGACTCAATTGAAGAAGACTCAAGCCCATGTGTCTGTATAGGGCTTGCTAATGGCTTTTCGTAAACATCGTAGTGCTCTCTTAGATGCCTTGAATGGGAAGGAAGTATCCATAGAAACCACACCGCAAGAAGTACTATCTCTCATGGGAGTTAAAGCTCAATCTCATCCTCTCCTTGCCTTTTTCGACGAAGAACTTCCTCCCGAATGAGCCACTCACACTAGGCCTTTGTAAATCACCATTAAGTGCATGGATGCCAAGGTTCTAATGGTACTTATTGATAATGGGTCCGCATTGAATGTATGCCCTTTTAGGACTGCTCTCACCATTGGCCTAGATGTGGAGGCGATCATTCCTTCCCCTTTGACTATTAAGGCATATGACAATACTTCAAGGAAGGTTATAGGAACCTTCAAGGCTCCTTGCAAGATTGGTCCATTGGAGATGATTGTGGAATTCCACGGGATGGACATCACCCCTAACTATAACCTTCTTTTGGGAACGGTGTGGCTTCATCCCATTGGAGCTATTCCTTCTTCTCTACACTAAAAGATGAAAATCCCATGGAAGGGAGGTATTGTTGTGATAATTGGTGATGGTGAAATCCTAGCTCCTGTCTACAGACTTGAAGAAGGAGGAAATGAGCTTCAAATGAGTGGTTTTGAGTTTATGAACATGGCTGATTATGGATTGAAGGATGAAAGGTATACTTTGGAATTACTTCCATATTGTAGCCATGAGGTGATTGCAATGATGAAGAATATGGGGTATATGCTTGGTATAGGTCTTGGAAAAGAAGGAAAAGGGATGGCTGAATTCCCCAATTTCAAGACCAAGGAAGGTTTGGGATTTTTTGAAGGCTACAACGAAATCAAAAGGAACCTTGGTACCCTTAATGGAAACTTTGTGAAGGAAGGAGGAGACTTTCCTTTTTGTGGCTTTCCTGAACTTTGGGTAGGTAAGGATGGAAAAGTGTATCCGGGTTGGGAGATATTCTTCAATGAGAAGTTTACTTTCAAGGAGAAACCTACTATGGTGATCAAGGAAGTTCAAGAGGAAGTCGACTGGGTCGACTGGGAGGCTATGATGACGATGGAGGGGGACATGTTTGCCATCACCAATGAAGAGCCAAGTGATCCTTCTACCTTCATCATGCCTGCTGAGGGGCACCTCAATAATTAGAGTTGGGTTGGGTTTTTTAAGAATGAGGGAAAGAAATTTTGTAATGCAAGTTCGAATATACTTTTCAACATTTTCAATAAGATGAATTCTGATTTGGCTTATTTTGATATGTCCCATAATTTTGAAATTCTGCACTTAAATGATTCTAATGAATTTGAAAATGAAATTAATAAACAATTGGAAAAGAAAATTGAACCTACGGAACCAACTTTTGAAACTCTTAATTTGGGCAATAATGAGAATCCACACTTAATTAAAATTGGCTCAACCCTAAGTGAAAAAGAAAGGAAAGATCTCAAAGAGCTTCTCACAGAATTTCAAGAAGTGTTCGCATGGTCCTATAAAGATATGCTCGGCATCGATCCTGAAATAGCTAACACCACATTGATACTCATGTTCACATGGTACCCGTTAAGCAAAAGTTAAGGTGTATGAGGACCGAATGGCTTCTAAAGATCAAAGAAGAGGTCACTAAGCAGTTGAAAGAAGGGTTCATCAAACCCGTACACCAAGCTGAATGGATAGCCAATGTTGTGCCTGTACCAAAGAAGGATGGAAAATGTGTGTGGATTTCAGGGATTTGAATAAAGCTTGCCCTAAGGATGATTTCCCTCTCCCCCACATAAATGTCCTAGTGGATAAACACGATCGGTAATGTCTTGATGTCTTTCATGAATGGTTTCTTAGGATATAACCAAATCAAGATGGCTCCTAAGGATATGACTAAGACCACCTTCACCACAGAATAGGGAATCTATTGCTATACGGTAATGCCATTTAGGCTCAAGAATGCGGGAGCAACTTACCAAAGGATGGCCACAACTTTGTTACATGACATGATGCACAATGAGGTTGAGGTGTATGTTGATAACATGATTGTGAAATCCAAAGATAGAAAAGGTCACATCATTAACTTGAGAAAGTTCTTCAAAAAGATCAAGGAGTATAGATTGAGGTTCAATCCCCAAAAGTGTACCTTCGGAGTGACAGCTAGGAAATTGCTAGGCTTTTTAGTAAGTGATAGAAGTTGATCCATCCAAGATCAAAGCCATATTGGAGATGTCTCCACCCAAGAGTGAGAAAGAAATAAGGGGATTCCTAGGTCGACTACAATACATCAGCCGATTCATTGCCAAACCCACTTCCACTTGTGAGCCCATCTTCAAGCTTTTGAGAAAGAAGGAACCCCATGCATGGAACGATTATCGAGAATAGATCAAGTTGAGACACTTCATCCTACCATTCCAGATATGGATAGTAACCAAAATAGATCCATTGAAGTATCTATTTGAGAAGCCTGCCTTAAGTGGGAGATTGTCGAGATGGTTGATTCTATTAGCAGAATTCGATTTGAAGTATGTGGCAAGAAAAATAATCAAAGGGAGTGTAGTGTTAAATTTTTGTGCCAAGAACCTCATAGAAGGAGGTGATGGAAAAGAAGATTTCCTAGATGAAGATATTTTGGATATTGAATTAGGGGCATAGAAAATGTATTTTGATGGAGCGATGAACTAATATGGGAATGGGATAGGAGTAATTTTGATCACCCTTGATGGATTCTATGTGTCTTTGGCTGTTAAATTGAACTTTGAGGTGACTAATAACATGGCAGTATATAGAGCTTGTATCGCTGGAATGGACGCTCTCCGAGAATTGGGGGTAAAAGAAGCGAAGGTATTTGGAGATTCGACCTTGGTTATAGCTCAAGCATACAAATTGTGGAAAGTAAAAGAAGAACATTTGAAGCCCTATCAATAATGCTTGGAGGACTTAACCAAAACCTTTGATAGGATTGAATACACTATCATTCCTAGGGCTCAGAATCAGTTTGCAGCTGCCTTGGCTACCTTAGCCTCCATGGTTGAAATACCCGAAGGAGTATGGACACGACCCCTAGAGATTGGGCAGAGTTATGAACTAGTACACAAGGGGAAAACCGAGTCTTCAGTCTTGGCTATAGAACAAGAAGGGGTTCTTTGGTATTATGACATCATGAAATTCTTGGAATCGGGAGTGTATCCTAACGGCACCGATAAGAGAGAACATCGTTTGATAAGGATGATGGCTATGCAATACATCTTATGTGGAGGACAGCTCTATAGGAGATCTTATAATGGCATACATCTCCGTTGTTTGAAGAAAGAGGAAGCCGAAAGGGTTATGGAAGAAGTTCATCAAGGGATTTATGTCCTTACATGAATGGGAGAATGTTAGCCAAAAATATCCTAAGGATGGGATACTATTGGAATACAATGGAGACTGATTGTGTAGACTTTGTGAAGAGTTGCCATGACTACAAAACACATGCAAACTTGAATCATGTGCCACCTAGTGAGCTATACAACATGACCTCTCCTTGGCCCTTCTCAATCTAGGGCATAGATGTGATTGGAAGGATAACCCCGAAAGCTTCGAATGGACACGAGTATATCCTAGTGGCAATTGACTACTTCACTAAGTGGGTGGAAGCAGCCTCCTACTCTGTATTAAAGGCCAAACATGTGGCTCAGTTCATAAAGAACAACATTATTTGCCGGTACGGGGTACCACAAGAAATCATCTCAGATAATAGCTCCCACTTTGAGGGAGAGGTTCAAAGGATCATGGAGTTGTACAACATTGAGCATCACAAGTCTTCACCATACTAACCACAAACTAATGGGGCCGTAGAAGCAGCCAATAAGAACATCAAGAACATCCTAGCCAAGATGGTGGTGACATACAAGGACTGTGCCAAAAAACTTCCATTTCCTTTATGGGGTTACAGAACTTCTATTCATGCATCAACTGGGGCAACCCCTTATTCTTTGGTCTATAGATGTGAGGCGGTACTCCCCATTGAGGTAGAGATACAATCTTTGAGAGTGCTAGTGGAAACCAAGGTCCTAAAGGAAGATTGGATGAAGGAAAGATATGAACAATTGGCTTTGATAGATGAGAAAAGAGCTATGGCACAATACCATGCACAAAGGTACTAGAAAAGGATTGTTAGAGCATTTAAAAAAAAAAAGTGAAACCTAGAAACCTTAAAGAAGGGGACCTGTTCCTAAAAGTGCTTAGAGATGAAACTTTTGATCCAAGAGGGAAGATGAAGCCGAGATGGTATAGGCCTTTTATTATCAAGAAAATCATGTCAAGAGGTGCTACAAGAATTACAGATTTTGATGGAGAAGAGATGCTTCGCCCAATCAATATGGATAGGCTCCGAAGATATAATATTTATATATATATAAAATAAAAATAAAAAAAGAGAGAGAGAGAGAAAAAAAAGCTTGCTAGGTTGAAAACCTGAAAGGGCGGCCTAGGCAAAAATTAAGGCAAAAGAACCCCACTGGATTGAAAACCCGAAAGGGCAGTCTAAGCCAAAGATAGGGGAAAAAACTATGGGCATGGCGAAAATTCCTATAAGGACATAATGAGCAAAAATTACATGGTATGAAAAAAAAAAAAAATAATAATAATAATGACAATAACCAAAGATAAAAAATGGATGATTCTCTTATTACTCAAATTAAAAGGTAATAAATTGTTTCCATAGGAGATTTGGAATTTTCCAATCCTTTATTAAATTCAAAAGAAAAGACATGAGAATCATAAAGTGCAGAAAAGAAAAATTTAGGGCATATCAAGGTAGTCAATCAGTCCTCTTTCTTTTGTTAGACCTCTTGTAAGCTTTTTCATCTATGGGAACCCACTTCATGTCAGCCTCTAGCCATTTCTTGTACCTCGAAGTTGGATGAAGGAATTGAGGAAAACAGATGCCTTTGGTCACCCTCCGTCACGGCTAAGACTCATGGATTCTACCCAAGATCCTATCAGTATGTGCCAAGGTATGGAAGGAACCATCATCGCTAGGAGCTCCTTGACGGTCACCAAATTGCCTTGCAATGTGGCATGTAGAGTTGTAAGAGCAACAGCGAAGCCCAACCAAAGGAACATAGTTATCCTTCAAGCTGTGATTGACCATGCTTGAAATGCGCCACCATTCCACTACCCATTGAATATCTATGACATCAATGTGCTTCATGAACTCAGTAAACTCATCAGAACTCATCTCAGCGCATTTGGGCCTACGATCACGATAGTGCTTGGGGAGATATTGACTAGGAAAAACAATGGCGGGATGAAGCAATCAAAGCATTTCATATAGCCATATTTGAAAAAAAAAAGAGGGAGGAGAGAAAGAAAAGAAAAAGAAAGCATGAATGGAAAAAGGAGAGATAAAAAGAAAAAAAAATGAAAATGAGCCATTGAGAGTTTCATCCAAGATCATGCCTACAGGGTTCCCACTCCTCAGATCGCTAACCACCAAGCACATTCTTCGATCTAGGCGAGCCATCTCTTATACCAAGAAGTATCTTGCAAGGATACATAAACAGAAAGCATTAAGATAGTGGGAACGTGGTCTACCGGTCATAGGAACAGTTAGCCGAGAGAAGTATGAAAAATTGAATGGATGTTCAGCTTGTCAAACATGCACCAATGCTGCGTCGTGTTAAGAGAAACACCCAAAAGAGCTTGGACCAAGGCAAGAAGATCCCCACCAATAGTAGGAAGGATAAGAGTGCTAACTTTAGGTTCTCCCATGATTGCACTAAATTCTTCAAAAGTGGGGCATATCTCCACACCATTAAAATGAAAAACATGTTGAGTGGGAATCCAAAAGTTGGTAGCAGCATGAAGGAAAGGTTCACCCACTTTGATTTGGTGATATGGAAAGATGCAAGAGAGATCGAAAGGAATGAGAACCTCTTTGAAACTAGGGTTGAGCTTCCCGATATATGCTAAGACTTCTAAAGGAGAGAATTCTGTGATTGGAAAGCCTTAAAGAGTGTTTTCTGAGCTTAAAATACATTTGGTGAAGGTTTAGAGGCCCCCAATGGCTATTTTATACTTGAATAGAGTGGCTAGGGTTTTTTCTTAACCGCGGCACACGTACGCAAGGTTAAAGCTGTGTACGCATGGTCAAGACCTACGTACACAAACGCGCGTATACGTACGTATGAAGGGAGGCAGAGCCGAGTTCCTTTTCCTACTTAGAGTGTGATTCCTCCACCAAGACCCCTCCCATGATTCCTACGACTTAAGGGACCACTCAAGGCACACTCAAGCTTAGATTTTCAAGCATCAAAGATCAAGAAAAAGCAAAATTTCATAGAATTGTGCAATTTTCCCCATAAGTTGTAAATTAAGTACATGTTTTAAACTAAAGCATAAATATAAAATATGTTCTTAAATACAACCTAGTGTCTCAAGTAAAAGATAAAGTGCAGAAATACATGCTAAAAAAAAAAAAAAAAGGAAACATGCTGTGTGTCTGTGTCTATCTGTCTGTTTGTCTGCTTGTCTGTCTGCAAGATCATCGGAAGCGCCTCTTCCTTGGCTGGTAACTAGGAGTTGCTTCTGAATCGCCACCACCACCACCACCACCATCATCATCATCAGCAGCAGCACCCGGGTATGCAAACCCTCCAGGACCATAAATCTGCCGTAAGTACTTTGTCATCTCCAACTTGAGGTTCCTCGCAAGCCAAACCAGCTCCTTATGCTCCTGTATAGTGGGCTGAATGCAAAGGAAGAAGGGAAATGAATGGGAAGGGAAAACATACACTATAGGGGATGCCACTCCTCTACAACTAGTATTTCGCATCCATCATGGAAAGCTGGGCAAGCATAAACACCGGAGATTTTCTTAGAGTAGCTAGTTTCCCCATAGGTTTGAGTCTGAGGATCATGCAAGACCTTGATTCTGTCTAGTACTTAGAAAGTTGCCAGTGCGTGTTAATTTCCCTAAAGCAGGAGGTCCGAGGACCCGGCATATCTAAGGTTCTGTTTAACCACTTCAAAAGATTAAAAGATATCGATGTATTCCTTCTAGAGTGGAAGCTTTCGCAGGGAGATTGTGCCAACCGATTTTCCATCCATGCCCTGATTCTCGGCTCCTTCTTCCAATGGGATTTCAGTGAATCGGGCTACTAGACTCGCGAGAACTAGCCCCTAAACAGAGGTACGGTGCATGTACTTTACGTCATAAGCCTCTTAGAACTGTCCGCCATTTAGCAATCCTCCCCGCGTAGTCAGCACTTCGAAGTGTAGACCTGAACGGAGGCCGAGTTATGGTAACAACTGTGTGTGTTCTTGGAAATTTTAGGGAAGCCTTCGTGTAGCATGCGTCATCGCCAAAATGGTCCCCACCAGGGACTCTCGCTGATGGGGGTTTGATCCTGCCATGATTAACCGTTGCACTTACTAACACACAAGCTCTTCCCACAAACGGTGCCAATTGTAGGGACTAGGTCTGAGCACTTTTACTGTTGGAAAAGTGGATTCAGGCCCAACTAGCCCTAAATAATAAATTTGTAGAGGATGGGTTTAAGAGCTAGGTCTTAGTGAGAATAGCAACGAATAAACATGGTTATGGGTAAACTGAATAGCAGAAAAACGGGTCTTAAGTGTTTGAATCCTTCCTGGACGTTGGTCCGAAGAGCTTTCTTGTTCTTATTATTTCCTCAGTGCTTAAATACAGAGGTTACAAAGATGATACAGGTTGCTACAGTGTTTTCTACTTCCAATCTCCCATTCCTTCTCTGGAGGACCTCTTTACATTTTATACCCTCTTTAGGTTGATCTTGGCCCTCCATTTGTTGATCGTGCAGGTCACTACTTGAGTGCTTGTCCCATCAGCCGCCGTCCCAAATCTTCTGTGAGTTGCAGCGACTAAAGCGGCACTATTCAGGGGTCATTTCCTCATTAATGTGGCCAGAACGTTAGTTATGAGCATTTAATGTGGAGGTGACAGCTTCTCCCTGAATTGCTCTCCCAGGCTCCTATGGTTGACCCACAGTACTTGTCCTCTCTCTTGGGACGCCCTACGAAACCGCCCTTGACGGCGCGCTGTCCTTCCCTTCTATGATCTCTCTTGGTAGTTAGGACTTTCTCCGTTCGTCTTCGGACGTTTCTTCTTCCTCGGCGTGGGCCTTAGGTCTAGTATAAAGTTGGGCCGGGGTAGCCAGATTTACTGACCTGACAATTATATTTATTGTCATGTCACATTATAAATTTGAAGTAATTTTAGAATTTTTTTTTACTAATCTAATTGTAAAATCACATGTTTTCTTCAAGAGTTTTGTAGGCTTCTAATTCAACTGATTGACATAACTTGATGTTTCCAACTGAGACATATAAGGTTTAAATCCTCTCACACCCTAATTATTAAAAAAAAAAAAAATCACATATTCTCTATGTGCTTATTATACATACACAGAATTTCACATTAGTCATAAAAAAAACTAAGAGTTTTGAATATTTTTTAAGGTGAAATAGTTTCTGTAGGGACTGGGTCTGAGCACTTCTGCTGTTGGAAAAGTGGATTCAAGCCCAGCTAGCCTAATACAATAGATTTGTAGAGAATGGGTTTAAGAACTATACCTTAGTGAGGATGGCAACGAATAAACATGGTTACGAGTAAACTAAGTAGTAAGAAAATGGGCTTTAAGTGTAAAAATCTGTCCTGGACATTGGTCCAAGGAGCTATCTTGTTTTTATTATTTCCTCAGTGCTTGGTTATAGAGGTTACAAAGATGATACAGGTTGCTGCAGTGTTTTCTACTTCCAATCTCCGATCCTATTTCTGGAGGAGTTCTTTACATTATATACCCTCCTTCGGCTGATCTTGGCCCTCCACTTGTTGATCGTGCAGGTCACTACTTGAGCGCTTGTCCCATCAGCCGTCGTCCTAAACCTTCTGTGAGTTGCAGCAATCAAAGTAACACTGTTCAAGGTCATTTCCTCATTAATGCGGCTAGAACGTTAGTTGTGGGTATTTAATGTGGAGGTGACAGCTTCTCTTGGAATTGCTCCTCCTCCAAGCTCCAATGTCTGACCCGTTGTACTTGTCTTTTTTTTGGGACGCTTTACGAGACTGCCTTTGATGGCGTGCTACTCTTCCCTTCTATGATCTCGGTTCGCCGAGGACATGATTGTCCTCGGCTATGCTTCTTGGTAGTTAGGATTTCCTTCATTCGTCCTTGGGCAATTCTTCCTCCTCGGCATGGGCCTTGGGCTTAGTATAAAGTGAGCCAGGGTGGCCAAATTCTTTGACCCTACAATAGCCCCTCAAAATCCTGCTGTCCGGATCCTCGGACGGAGAGGAGGGTTTTGATGCCCTCGGGCCTATGTCATGGCTTGTCAAGTCTTGTCCTTCGTCAACGCCAGAGCCTTTCCGCTTGTCCAAGGCACGTTCCTGACGCTTCGGTATACGGAGTGCGTCCTCATTAAATTCTGGCGGCTCTATGCTCCTCACGTTTAACGGTGTGATGGTGATCCAACGATGGGGATTTTTTAACTTTATTGGCGGGAAAATCGGCACGGTTATTTTTAATCAAAGGTATAAATGCCCATTCGAACCGATTCGCCTCTTTATTTTCATATTCAAGAGTTCTTGCGCATGTCTCCTGAGTTCTGTCAAATCTCCAGCCCAACTCGCCTTTCTTTTCAGCATAAAAAGCCTGTCCGAGGAACTTTTCCTCATTTCTATAAGTTTCTACTCTCTCTCTGACTCATATTTTCTCCCCTCTAAGTTTCTTTTTCTTTTGTTCCTCTCTTTCTTTCGTCCTTCCCTGAGTCCTTTAGCCGTTCCTAGGGATGGGTAGATTTAAGAAGTTGGTTGAGTCTGAAGAGGCAATGGAGAAATTCATTGCCGATTATAGGATTTCCAATAAAGTAGGCTTGAGATACTGTGAGGAGGGGGAGTGGTTTTTTAGGAAGGAAGATGGTGAAGTGGTGATTCCCATAATCGCCTTCATTGAGGGTGGTATAAGAATCCCCATGGGACCGGTGATGAGGGATTACCTTAGGCATTTTTGATTAGCTCCCACCTAGTACGCCGTCAATATGTTTAGGATCCTGGGTTGTGTGGATGATTTAAATGAGAAAATGGAGTTGAGGTTGACCCATCACGATGTAAACTGGTGCTACAACCTCTAACACCTAAAGGGTAAATCCTACTATATGAAAACGAGGGACGACAAGGTTTGGCTTATTCAGTGCCTCCCAGAGTCTAGCAAAGGGCTGAATAAGGACTTTCTCATCGTGTCAAGGAGGTGGCACAACGGCCTTCCTTGTCGGACAGAAGAGGGGGCACCAGGTGGGGTATTCAGAGTAGGAGAGGGTTGATCTTTTGCGTCGTCATAATTTGTACCGTTTGGCTGCTAATGCGGATGTACTTTTTCTTTTTTTTACAGATCCACACGCCTTTGGCCGACACTTTCACTTGGTCAACCGGGAAGATTTAGCAACCATCCTCAGGGCGGAGATTTTTGTGAACGAAGCTGATAATCAAGTCAGAGCCGCTCACAAGATCCTTGGGTATGATCCCATACAGAAATCATTCTCAGCTCCGAAATACGTGATCAGAGCCAAAGATCCTCGGCTTCACAGAATCACCATAGCAGAACAAGGGTTCTTGATTCCCGAAGGATCCCCTGTTCCAGAAGGCACTCCGTTGGCAGGTCCTTCCTTGTCCCCTCAAGTGGTAGAGGCCGAGGACGATTTTGGCATATTTGATCAAGATAATCTGTCCGAGGATCCCTCTGGTGACCTGGGCGACCCCAGTTTGACTAAAGCGGACCTCTCATCAGTAGGGACTTCTTCCCAAGCCGAGATAAGTTTTAAGAAGAAATCCTCAACCGACCTGCTTGACCTGATTGAGGGCCAGCCGGGGAGGCCACAGCCCAAGCTTCCTCCTCCTCCCAAGTCTCAACCTGCTCAGACCAGGTCATCCTCCACCCAGTTGAAGTCGTCATCGCCGCGGCCCAAACTTCCTCCTCTTCCCCAGCCGACTTTGCCTCCTCGACCCGAGCCTGCCGATCCAAAAAGGAAAAGAGATTCCAAAGGCAAAGAGCCCATGGATGGGGGACAACCTTGCTCCTCTCAGGAGGAAGATGAAGCCCGGTAAGCTTCAAAACAACTGAAGGTCGGGCACCAGGGCCTAGAAAAGGAAGTCGTCATGCAGTCCAAGCCCTAGGCCTGGCTTCCTGCCCCAATGCTCCATGGGGAGCCTCTGATGGAAAACGCCTAGCTTAGGGACTTTCGAGGGGGCGAAGGGGCCTACGTAGCTGATGCACTGGAGAGGTGCTTGCTGCTTCCCAGCAATATGGTTGAGCTGGGGAATATGAGGAGGCAGGAGATCTTCCTCAGCATGAAGAGGTACATAGGCATGGTAAGACTTCTAACATTTACGATTCTATTGATCCTTGTCCTTTAGTTCCCATCTTATTGTGAAGTTGTTTCAATTTGGCAGGCTGTCCAGGCCACCTACAGGTTGGAAGAGTTGGCTAATGATCAGAGTAGGGCCCTGGAATCCGAGCGTGACAAACGCTTGGATGCCATGTGGACCCTTAAGAACTCCGAGGCTGATCTTGTGAAGGCAAGGGAGGACCTGAAGGAGATGATAAGGGCCAGAGACAGTGCTGAATTAGGTCTGGCCAGCACCCAAAAACAGGCTGAAGACCAGACAAGGTGCCTACTCGAGGCTAAGGATCAGCTGAAGATTGCCAAGGAGCAGATTGCTAATCTGAAGAAAAAGCTGGCCGAGGCCAAGGGGGCCAGGAACGCCGCAGAGTGGGCCAGGGATGAAGCCTTGAGGGCTAAGGCGGAGGCCGAGTTCGCCAGGACTGAGGCCAAGAGCTCCAAGGAGAAGGCCGAGTAAGATTCTTATGCCTTAGGAGTGGATGAGACACAGGCCATTCTCAAGGCTCAAGTACTTGGGGTGTGCAGGCTCTACTGTTCCCAAGTTTGGAATGAAGCCCTCAAACAAGCTAGAGTTGAGGCTTCATCTGACCTTTGGAAGGCAGAGAATGTATACTACCCTCCTGCCATCCGAGAGTCCGGCCTTCCTAGCTCTGAGGCTGGTACTTCTCCCGAGGTGGCTGAGGCAGGCCATCCTAACACTGCCCTTACTTTGACTTCTTCTGATGAGCCTGCCAAGGAGGCCGAGCCGTTAAGGATAACCAAGGCAGATAAGGGCCCTAGCTAGGGAGTACCCCAGGATGTTGCAGAGCCTCCAACTGATGCCCAGGCTGCTCAGGTTGAAGAGACAGCTCTCCTTGTGATGCCTCTACAAGCTATTCCTTTAGGTGAAAGTCCCAAGGACCCTGAGGCCATTTCAGACCAGCCTTCCAAGGGTGCAACGAAGACCAAGTTAAAGAAATAGGCTGCCCCATTATCTTTTTTTTTTTTTATATATATATTTTTTATTTCTTTCTTTTTTATTTATTTATTTATTTTTTTGGACTGTTGTAATGGAACGCATGGATTGAATATACGTAATTCCCTCTTTGTGTGTTAATTTTCGCTATAATGGGTTTTTGTTTATTCATATAACTTGTGTTTTGATTATTTGTTATTTATATAACTTGCGCTTCGATTATTAGCTAAACAGTCTCAACAGTGCGACTTGTTTTCCATTTTTGAAACAGCAACTTAAAAATGTAAAGTCCATAATGATAATTTTCACTTAGACTTTGATTAGCAATTGGGCCACTTTATTATTACGACCTGCTTTTGCTGAACGGACTATAAAAGACAATGACCTTATAACATGAATTCTATACCTCATGAGTTGGTTATTATATCGGGTTTAAAAATGCTAAGCGCGTATTACTTATAAAGACAAACTTTTAGATTCCATACTTTTAAAATGCAAGTGTATGTTCCAAAAATTTATTGACTTCAAGGAAACAATTAGTTACCGACTAGGTTTCCCCATAGGTTTGAGTCCGAGGACCATGTAAGACCTTGGTTCTGTCTAACACTTAGATTTTTCTTGAAGTAGTTAGTTTCCCCATAGGTTTTTCAAGTTTTTTTTTTTTTTTTTTTTTTCCTGCGCGTGAACAGTAAAATCACATGATTTTACTGTGCAGGGACAAAAAACACTGTTCACGCACTGTTTATATACTGTTCATGCACTGTTCACGGGTCCCACGATACTATTCACACATTTAAAAATTATTTTGCTACAGTGTTTTCAGTTTTCAGTTTCAACAACAATAAGTTCAATCCAAACGGACCCTTTATAAAAGGAAAATTATAATTTACCCTCTTGTGGTTTGGTCTATCACAATCTAGTTCACAAATTTTCAATTGGTAAGACATGTAATTAAAATGGACTTAAAAATATGAATTAGAGAAATGCATTTGTTAATAATAATACATTTTCAGGTTATTTACATTCCATGTACGAGGTACAGCTTTTTCATCTAAGTATTCTAAGTAGTATGCACTTATTCCTGCTACTGCGGTAATTCGGTATGGTCCTTCCCAATTGGGCCCCAGCTTTCCCCAGGATAGGTTCTTGGCAGCCCCTACGACTTTCCTCAACACTAAGTCCCCTGGTGCTAACGGTCTCAGCTTCACATTGGCATCATGTCCTTGCTTAAGCTTCTGGTGGTAGTAGGCCAACTGGATCACCGCTTTTTCTCTTCGTTCATCGATCAGGTCTAGGCTCTTGCCCAGCAGTCCATCGTTATCACCTGGAGTGAAGGAGCTAGTCCTCAGTGTTGGGAAGCTTGTCTTTAGAGGGATAACAGCCTCGGCTCCATAAGTCATGGCAAAGGGTGTCTCTCCTGTTGACCGTCGTGGGGTAGTCCGGTAAGTCCATAAGACATGTGGCAGCTCCTCTACCCATCTTCCCTTGGCTTCATCCAGTCTCTTCTTAAGCCCATTGACTATGACCTTGTTGACAATCTCGGCCTGCCCGTTCCCCTGAGGATAAGCTGGAGTTGAGTACCTATTTGTGATCCCTAGTTCGCAACAATATCTTCTGAAGGCTTTGCTGTCAAATTGGAGTCCATTATCTGAAATGAGGGTTCGAGGGACCCCGAATCGTGTAACGATATTTCTCCAGATGAACCTCTTGGCATCCGCATCTCTGATGTTGGCCAGTGGCTCAGCTTCAACCCATTTGGTGAAGTAATCTGTGCCGACCAACAGGTATCTCTTGTTTCCGGCTACCTTGGGAAAAGAGCCTACAATATCCAGGCCTCACTGGGCGAACAACCATGGACTGGACAAGGGGTTAAGGACTCCTCCAGGTTGATGAATATTTGGGGCAAACCTTTGGCACTGATCACATTTCTTAACATACTCTAGGGCTTCCTTCTACATCCCCGGCCACCAATATCCCTGAGTAAGGGCTCGGTGTGATAGAGATCTTCCCCCTGTGTGACTCCCACAGATCCCCTCGTGCAGATCCTCAAGCAGTAATTCTTCTGCTTCTGGGTGAATACACAGTAAATATGGCCCAGAATAGGAGCGCTTATACAGTTTGTGGTCCTCGGACAACCAGAACCGAGAAGCATTTCTTCGTATTCTTTCAGCCTCTGGCTTTTCTTCGGGCAGTGTATCATCTTTGAGGAACCTCACTATGTGGTCCATCCAGCTAGGACCCACTCTAACTTCATGGATATGGATCATGCCTATTGCCACCTCTCTTGCTCTATCCAAATGCTCGACAAGGATGGTTTGAGGCAGGCCCTTTGCCGAGGAGGTAGCGAGCGTGGCCAATGAATCTGCATGGGTGTTTCCACTTCTAGGGACATGTGTCAAGCTGAAAAGATCGAAGTTTGACTGCAAGCATTTGACCTGGCTTAAGTACATTTGCATCCTTGCTTCTCTAGCTTCCAATTCTCCCTTCACCTGGCCCACTACCAGTTTTGAGTCCGAGAACACCTCTACTGCTTTTCCTCCCATTTTCTACACCATGGCCATTCCTTGTAACAAGGCCTCGTACTTGGCCTCGTTATTCATGGCTGAGAAGCCCAATCTGAGGGATTTCTCAATTATGGCCTTCTTAGGAGATATTAGGACTAGCCCCACTCCGGATCCCCTTTGATTTGCTGCGCCATCGACGTACACCTTCCAACATGGGGGCCCTGGTATAGAGACTGCCCCAACTGATTTTCCTTCCATGTTTCGATCCTCGGCTACAATTTCTACTGGTGGTTCAGCAAATTCGGCCATCAAGTTAGCTAGGACCTGGCCCTTTATGGAGGTCCGAGGCATGTACTTGATGTCAAAAGCTCCCAGGATTGTGGTCCATAAGGCGATCCTCCCAGTATAATCAGCAGTCCGAAGTGCGGACTTCAAGGGCAGATGAGTTAAGACAACCACTTGTGGACTTGGAAGTAATGGGGAAGCTTTCACGTAGCATGGACCACAGCTAGTATGGCCTTCTCCAAGGGTAAGTATCTGACCTCAGCTTCTTGCAGCGACTTGCTCACGTAATAGAATGGCTTTTGAAGGCCGTTGTCATCCCGTATTGGCACTAAGCTCACCACGTGAGGGGCCACGGCAATATATGCGTATAGGATTTCATCAGCCTCAGGACTGGACATGATAGGGGGTCGAGACAGGTATTCCTTGAGTTGCTGGAAGGCCGCAATACAGTCCTCAGACCATTCAAACCCTTTCCACTTGTTAATCAAGAGATAGAATGGTCTGCATCTATCCGCCGACCTGGAAATGAATTGGTTCAGGGCTACAATCATTCCAGTAAGCTTTTGAACCTCCTTGGCGTTTTGCGGTGGTTTTAGATCATTAGAGCCTTGATCTGGTCAAGATTAACCTCAATTCCCCTATGAGTAATCATGTAGCCTAAAAACTTGCCCGATCTCACTTCAAATGAGCATTTGGAGGCATTTAGGCGCAGCTTGTACTTCCTCAAGACACCAAAGGCATTGCCGAGGTCTCCTAAATGCTCGGACACTACCTTACTCTTCACCACCATATCATCGACATAGATTTCGATGCTCTTGCCCAGTTGCGGCTCGAACATTCTCGTCATCATCCTTTGGTAAGTGGACCCTGCGTTCTTCAGACCGAACGGCATTACTTTGTAGTGATAGTTCCTAGTAGGCATCACAAAGGCTGTCTTCTCTTGGTCGTCCAGGGCTAGTGGTATTTGGTGATAGCCTTGAAAGGCATCTAAGAAGCTCATCCGAGGATGGCCCACTGTTGCATCCACCAACTGGTCTATCCGAGGCATGGGGAATGGGTCTTTTGGGCATGCCCTATTTAGGTCCCTGAAGTCTACACAAACCCGCCATTTCCCAATTTTCTTCTTGACTACCACGGTGTTGGCTAACCATTCGGGGTAAAAAACCTCTTTGATAGCCTCTGCACGCTTAAGCTTCTCCACCTCGCCCCTAATCGCATCGGCATGCTCTCTTGAGGGGCGCCAAGGTGGCTGCTTCTTGGGCGTGATGGAAGGGTTGACGTTGAGATGGTGACAAATGAAGGCTGGATCAATCCCCGGAGCATCGCAGGCATCTCATGCAAACACGTCGATATTGCCTTTGAGAAGCTCAATCAACTCCCCCTTCTCTTGGGGAGGCAGTTGAGCCCCTACTTGAAAGAACTTCTCCAAGTCACCACCGATGACCACTTTCTCTAGGTCTTCACATTTTGCCTCCTTGACGGCCGTATCAGGGGGTGACACCGAGTCTTTTGATTGCTATAAGTTCATCTCAGCAGAGGCTGAGGACTCTGCATTGAGCCGATGTGAAATGGCAGCCACCATACACTGCCTTGCCATAAACTGGCAACCGCGGATTTCAAGAACCTGGTTTCCAGACGAGAATTTCACTTTCTGATGTAAGGAGGAGGCGACAGCCCCCAGCGTATGGAGCTAGGGCCTGCCAACAATGGCGGTATATGGAGAGTAGGTGTCCACCACGATAAAGTTCACCTCCACTCTCTCTGGGCCGGTCTGGATTGGCAGCCTAATTATGCCCTTTGGAATAACAAGCTTCCCGTTGAAGCTCATCAAAGGAGAGCTGTAGGGCATCAAATCTTCCGGTCTTAAATTCAACCTATTGTAGAAGTCGGGATACATTATCTCGGTAGCACTGCCGCCATCTACCATCACTCTTTTCACATCGTAGTCCCCAATTCTGAGAGTGATCAGTAGCGCATCGTCATAGGGCTGGGTGGTTCCATCCTTGTCTTCTTCTGAAAAACTCAAGACTGGGTGAGAATTCACTCTGGCCCTCTTCGGCTCTGGATGGGACTCCTCGGCAGGCAGCTAAGTCACAGATAGCACTCATGAGGGGCGCGTGCCTGTCCTTCCTGGCGCAGCCAAGATTACGTTGATTGTCCCTAGGGGTGGCCTTAGGGCATTATCCCTTTGGGGCTCCTGATGGGTCTGGCCCAGATGACCGCTGGAATGATGCAGGAGGTGCCTCAGCTTTCCTTCTCGGACCAGCTGGTCCAGATAGTTCTAGAGGTTTCTGTAGTTCTCCGTGGTATGCCCGTGGTCTTGGTGGTATTGGCAATAAAGATTCTGATTACGCCTCATGGACTTTCCCGCCATCTTGTTCGGCCACTTAAAGTATGGCTCGTTCTTGATTTTCTCCAACACCTGGTGTACTGGTTCCTGGAATACAGCATTGACAGTCTGTGTGCTGGTTGCTCCGGATTGCCCCACAAAATCTCTCCTCGGGCGGTTGCTGTTATGTCGGTCCGACTTGAAATCCCTCATCTCCTGAGGGATAACCTTCTCTTTTCCCTTTCCTTGCAGCTGGTCATCCTCTACTCGTTTATATTTATCGATTCAATCCATCAGTTGGCGCACACTAGTGGCGGG
Organism: Notholithocarpus densiflorus; assembly: GCA_030021035.2. NCBI lineage: Eukaryota > Viridiplantae > Streptophyta > Magnoliopsida > Fagales > Fagaceae > Notholithocarpus > Notholithocarpus densiflorus. The sequence continues at coordinate 41,085 of JARYZH020000874.1, forward strand.
CTTGCCAATCAAAGACTTCCTCAGGCCGTGCTCAGCTGGGAGGCTATTTTTGAAGGTGCTGAGGGCGACATCATCACAGTTGCTGTCTATTTCATTATACATCTCCCAATATCTGTCCGAGTAGGCCTTCAAAGTTTCTCCATTATCCATGGACAGTGACAACAACGTACTCAAGGGCCGAGGAGCCCTACTGTTTGTAACGAAGCAAGAGCCAAAGGCTTGAGTTAGCTGCCTATACGAATCTATAGAATTCGCCTTTAAACCATTGAACCACCTCATCGCCACTGGCCCCAAGCTTGAGGGGAAGACCTTGCACATCAGTGCCTCATTTTTAGAATAGACAGCCATCCTTTGGTTAAACTGGCTCACATGCTCCACGGGGTCCGTCTTGCCGTTGTAAGGAATAAAGGTTGGCTGCTGGAAACGTCGAGGAAGCGCAGCCTCCTTTATGTGGCGCATGAACAGTGATTTGGAGAGTTGGTCCAATGCCCTACTCATGGCGTCGTTCTTCAAGCCCTTAGGAGATGGGCTTTTACGTGTACACCTCCGTTGGTGCTCTTCTTTGTGAGAAAAGGTCTCACTTGGGGGGTTCACGATCTTCGTCTATAGTCATCATTGCTTTCATCATTGGAGGGCATGTTAGGGCTGGAGTGAGACTGCCTTTGTTGTGCATGGCGCAGCTCTCTCTTCAAATCGTCTATCTCTCGTTGCATGGCCTGATTATCATTCAGCCTCTGAGATGCGTGGCTTCTGACCCCTTCTTGTTGCATGGGCTGGTTGTTATTTTAACTCTGGAGCACGCGACTCTTCACACGAGAATGGCTGCTGCCCGTTTGAGTGGTGTGCACACTTCCCTCTCGAAACCTTCCATTCTCTTCATTTCGATCACGCTCAGGATCGGGAAAGTTACCTTGTCGTGGGGATCCAGCAGGTTTAGGCTGGTGGGGACCTGCTTGATGAGGGCTTGGCCTTACCATGCTTGATTGTTACCCTTACCAAGACACAAGTTCTTCCCATAGACGGCGCCAATTGTAGGGACTGGGTCTGAGCACTTCTGCTGTTGGAAAAGTGGATTCAGGCCCAGCTAGCCCAATACAATAGATTTGTAGATAATGGGTTTAAGAACTAGGCCTTAGTAAGGATGGCAACGAATAAACATGGTTACGAGTAAACTAAGTAGCAAGAAAATGGGCTTTAAGTGTGAAAATCTGTCCTAGACACTAGTCCGAGGAGCTATCTTGTTCTTATTATTTCCTCAGTGCTTGGTTACAGAGGTTACAAAGATGATACAGGTTGCTGCAGTGTTTTCTACTTCCAATCTCCGATCCTCTTTCTGGAGGAGTTCTTTACATTATATACTCTCCTTCGATTGATCTTAGCCCTCCACTTGTTAATCGTACAGGTCACTACTTGAGCGCTTGTCCCATCAGCCGCCGTCCTAAACCTTCTATGAGTTGCAGCAACCAAAGTAACACTGTTCAAGGGTCATTTCCTTATTAATGTGGCCAGAACGTTAGTTGTGGGCATTTAATGTGGAGGTGACAACTTCTCCTGGAATTGCTCCTCCTCTAGGCTCCCATGGCCGACCCGCTGTACTTGTCTTTTTCTTGGGACGCTCTACGAGACTGCCCTTGATGGCGTGCTGCTCTTCCCTTCTATGATCTCGGTTCGCCAAGGACATAGTTGTCCTCGGCTATGCTTCTTGGTAGTTAGGATTTCCTTCATTCGTCCTCGGGCATTTCTTCCTCCACGACATGAGCCTTGGGCTTAGTATAAAGTGGGCCGGGGTGGCCAAATTCTTTGACCCCATAGTTTCTAATATCATCTTTTTTTTTTTTACTAGTACCAAGTTTTTGAAAAAAAAATATAATCTTTGACAATGGATTTGACAAAATACTTAATTGATGATTAGATATTAAATAATATATAGTAACCTAAAGTTAAATCAAATGTAACTTAAATCTAACCATATACTCATGCATGTGTGCGCAAATACACACATATATAGATTAGGTTTAAGTTGTACGTTCTTAACTTTAAAAACTCAATAGAACATAATATTTTTTACCGAAAACTAGAAACTTATAGCTGAATTAAATGCTTTTCTCATAATTGTCGTGCTTACCAAATATCAAGGTGATTCAGTATTTTAACTATCTTATTATAGCATGAAGTTGTGGACTTTTGTATTCTTACTAAGCAATATAAGCATACATAGTTCTTCTCAAAAGAAAAAAATTTACATAGTAAGGGTTTGTTTGGATACCGCTTATTTTGCTGAAACTAAAAACTTATTGCTGAAAGTAATGTAGATAAAGGTAAAAGTTAATTGAAATAGTACAGTAGGACCCATAAATAGTACCAAAAAGTGCAGTGGAGCCTATGAATAGTAGCAAAAATAAGCTAAATAATGAAATAATTTTTATTTTTCATTGGTATCCAAACAGAGGCTAAATGACATTTGGTAAGTCTTTCCCATATTGATATTGCCGGCCACCCCCCTTCCCCCCCCCCCCCCCTCCAAAAAAAACAGTAATGTTAAAATTATCCACGGGACAACTATTAATTAATGTTATACAAATATTTTGTCAATATTTTTATATTAGACAAATATTTTGTCAACCCTAGAGTTATATCGATCTTATATTGCATTTTCTATGCTTAGTCTGCATAAAAAATTTCATATCAATTCAATGTACTATGGGTCTATTTGGGATTTGGTTATTCTGCTGAAACTAAAAACATTTTATTGAAAATACTGTAGATAAAGGTAAAAGTTAGCTGAAATAGTACAGTGGGACCTATGAATAGTACCAAAAAGTGTAGTGAGATCCATAAATAGTAGTAAAAATAAGTTAAATAGTAAAATAAGCTGGCTTTTTAAGCTGGAGACAAATGCACACTATGGGTCTGTTTGGATATCGCTTATTGCTGAAAACTAAAAACTGAAAACATTGTAGCGAAATAATTTTTAAATGTGTGAATAGTGCCATGTGACTCATTTTTAATCAAAGTTTTGCTAAAAAAAGAGATTTGTGGATCCTATGAACAGTGCACGGGACCCACACAAAACACAAAACGCTAAACGCTAGCGAAAATGCAGACGCTGGCGTATCCAAACGCTCACTATATATCAAATCCACAAACTCATACGTTTGGGATACTTTTTAAAACTAATAAAAAATAGAAATTTGGCATGGGGTACACCGTACTGGCTATTTCGCGGAAACCTTCTTGAATGAGATCATAGGAAGACTAACATTTTCTGAATGAATCATAGTTAGACTAACATGTACTTGCTGAGAAACTGTCTTTAATAGACTACACCGTATGGAACTATATGAGATAGGTTCAACTTATTAAATTATTCAATAAATTTACGTTGGTAAAAGTTTTGTAAAGCCAAGCACCGAACTACGTATTGACAAGTGTGTACCTTCCTTGCTTTGGCCTTAAATGGTGGTACCTATATATATATATAGTTTGAGAAGCAACATGTTGGAGTTGACACTTTATGTAAATCACTAAGGAACGATTCATGCTAAAAAAGAAAAGTCATAGGTCTTATTGACCTTTTCTAGCATCAAACTTGTTCTTGGTCATCGTAGTTGATTCAAGGAGACAATATCCTCATTTCAGCTTTTTTTTTGAAATATTGAAAGAGCTAGCAAGTTCAACAATTGAACACAACCTTTTGGAAGAGCTAGCATCAATCACCAATATGGGTCATGGTAATTCAAAATTCATAAGGTATGTCCTCCCCTTAATTAATTTCTGAAATGATTTCAAATACAATTATATCAATTTGATCATCATTAGAGTTCTTAATTAGATTAACTTTTGATTTTTTCAGAGTACAAGATGATCATGAAGTGCCAGTCCTCTCTAGAACCAGTGAACAAGGTGTGATAAAGAGGGCCGCCGGGGTTGCTGAGGAGACTGGAAGATCATTTAAAGCTAAAGTCCTGCGTAGAGTTTTTTCTGAGGACTTCGAGAAGGAAAAGAATAAGATATTGGATCCTCGAGGACAAGCCATTAGCCAATGGAGCAAGTTTTACTTATTTGCATGTCTAATTGCTTTATTCGTGGATCCATTGTTTTTGTTGTCGCCTATAATCAGAGCTGAAACATGCGTAGACAAGGGAAAGACTCTTCAAATTATCCTCACAATCATAAGATCGTTGGTTGATGTGTTTTATGTGATTCAGATCTTTGTTAAGTTTCATACAGCATACATAGCACCTTCTTCACGTGTATTTGGAAGAGGAGAGCTTGTTATAGATCATACAAAGGTTGCAATGAGGTATCTACGAAGAGATTTCTGGATAGACATCATGGCTGCCCTGCCTCTTCCTCAAGTATGTCACTAAAATTCTTGATTATGCAGGCCTTAATTTCCATGGTGTATCTTTCTTCAATAAGTTAAGTAACGGCGTTTTGACCTTTTTTTGTTTTTTTTAATGTACATTTCAGGTGTTAACTTGGGTAGTTATACCCAATTTGAAGGGTTCTGTATTGAGTGTTCAGAAAAATGCCATGTGGTTTATCATGATTTTCCAGTACCTCCCAAGAGTGTTTCTCATCTATCCTCTCTCATCACAAATTATTGATACAAGCGGTTTTGTGACAGAATCAGCATGGACAGGAGCTGCTTATAACCTTATGCTTTATCTGTTGGCAAGCCATGTGAGTAGATCAATGAAACTGATTTCTCTTTTCAGCTTCATTTTGGTACTTGGGATTTGTTAGCAAGGAGATGCTGGATTTTGTGCATGCCACATAATACTTTCACTTTCTAAGTTCCATTTAAAAAAAAAAAAAACCATCTTGGTCTATGTGATGAGTAATGTTTCGGTCACGATATATTATGAAAATTGTTGTGATTCTAGAATTCTTTTTATTAATTTACATTATTACCACATAAAGTTTGATTTTTTTTTTCCTTTTAATTTTGAAAAGTTTCATCATGGTCCACCAATAATTTTTATTCCATTTTCAAAATAGTCATTTGGTCTAAATGTGTTACTCCAACTTCTAATATATGCCACCTAAGCCATCCAATTGGACATTTTAATCCAATTCAGTATTTCCTATTAAAAAAAAGAAATAAAAAATTTATTAAAATAAAATACACGTTTCTTTTGTGTACTAAGCATGACCTCTGTCTCTCTCTCTCCTCAACTAACAACATAAAACCCAATTCACCCATTTTCATCCAAACACAACCACATGGTGGAGTTTCAAACACCAACAACCACAAACACCATACTTGCCACTCCCCCCTCTCTCACCCTCAAATAAAAAAAATATTGAAGTCTCAAATCAACACCATGCATAGATTATATCTATCTATCTCTCTCTCTCTCTCTCTCTCTCACACACACACAACCAACCTAAATAACAGATCCCAACATCAAGACCGACCTTTAACCCTAAATTTTTTAATGACAATTCATGGCGACAAAAGGCAAAGATGATGTTGCTTTTCCTCCTCCTTCAAGCATTGTGGGCTAGAATAAAAAATTCTCATACTTAAATAACTAAAATGAAAACAATCATGAATTTTAAGGGTCAAAGTGCTTTTTAGTATTTTTCATATAAATACATTTAGTGGGAGAGAGATTTAAAGCTGGAGATGTTGTGAACACATAGGTCATTGACTTTGGCAAAATACTTATTGTTATGCGATACACAAGTTGCCTCGTTGACTATCTTAGGAGTTTGAGTACTTCTTTTGAAGTGGGCGTGGGGTTTACGTCTATAAGGACTCCATCTACTCCTCTTTCTCTCCCTCTTATAAGTTATTTATTAGTAGAAGAAATGAAAAACTCTTAAAAAATACCCTATGGTACTATGTCTAAACCACCTTGAGGAGTTAGAGTACTTCTTTTAACTCTTCTCCTTCTCCTTAATTACTTAACAAAATGACATGTAAGATGTAACTATCGTGTACGTTAATAACTAATCTTGTAATGTCTCATGCCTACATGCTTTGACCCAGCGGATAAGCTACCTCTTTTTGTGTGTGCGTGTGCTGAATAACGTATAAGCTACCTTAGGTCTTTGTTTTATTGGTTTTGCTTATAACACTAAAAAATATTAAAAGTCTATGGTTCAAACTTGAAAGAGTGACATCGAATCTTTAATTAAAGATCATACATTCATACTCACCCACTTTCCTCACACGACGGCCCCTTCAAGATCATCAAAGAGCAAATTTTTTATTGCGTGTCAGTTACAAAGGAGTTTGAGATAATTATTATTATTTTTATAAGAGAATAATTATTAATTTTTTAGTAATGATACACCCATAAACTATTTTACAACATTTTTACAAACTGTTAATGTGTCTATTCTTTTAGGGTTTGGCTTACCCCCATTACTTTTTAAACTGGAATCTCCTCTTATTTTAATGAGAAACTATCACATCATCTACTAACTAAATAAAAGATGGAGATTAAAACCCACTATCACTTGCTGTTGTGTATTTAAAACAAAAGGACACCTCCAGTTAAAAAAGTACTGGAGGTAAGCCAAACCCATTTTTTTTATTATTTTCATCTAAGCCCACCATTAACATCACTTTTTTATTTACCAATTATCACTCACTACATCAGCGGTTTGTAAAATTTTTTATAAAAAAGTTTGTATCTCTAGCATTACCCTTAATTTTTGAGAATTAGTGAAAATTTTGTTATTCATTTGATACAATTATTTGAAAAGGGAAAAGTTAATAAATGCCCTAGGAATAAATTTAGTGAACCATTTTAGAAAGTTTTTATATATGAAAAAAGAAAAAAAAAAGTAATTAATGTTTTCATAGCTTTTTCAATTTTTCATAAAAGTGGTATAAAAACTTTTAAAAAAATAGTTTATTAACAATTGCCTTAAGGACACCCTTTAACATGACTCTATTAAAAATTATAATTTTCATGAATATCTTAATTCCTATTAAATTCAAGAATTCCAACTCTTAAATGTGCGATATATACTAGAATAATATTTACTGCGTAGAATGTGAGAGTTGGAATTCTTGAATTTAATAAGAATTTTACATTAACTTTTGCATATTACTTTATATACTTTATTGGTTTTCAGTACCACATTATTGTAGATTTGTAGTTCATGAGTATTTAATAATTTTCCACTATATATATTGTTCGTGAGTGTTGTGTGTAGTATAACTTGCCCCACCCTTCCTTAAAAGTTACCATGGATTTTGAGTGGAGTTGTGGTGTGCCTTTGTGTTAGAACCCCTTCCCTCTCCCTTGTGTGTGTGTTTGTTTCTAAAAAAAAAAAAAAAAAAGGGTAATTGTCCCATATTACTTAAGAGAGTGTGTTGTGTGTAGTATAACTTGCCCCACCCTCCCTTAAAAGTTACCATGACTTTTGAGTGGAGTTGTGGTGTGACTTTGTGTTAGAACCCATTTTCCTCTCCCTTGTGTGTGTGTATTTGTTTCTCAAAAAAAAAAAAAAAAAAAAAAAAAAATCTTCATATTGAATATGTGACTTCTTGCTAAGAGTTTTGTTTTTCAATTAATTGACACATTTTTAATTAAGTTTCTAATGAAGACATTCGGGGTTTAAATTCCCCCATCCCCTACTACTGATGTATCGAAATTAATAAAAAAAATATGTGACTACTTAGGCCAAAAACCTTGTAGTTTAATGACATTCCATCCTCCCAATCGGGAGAACTTTGGTTCAAATCACTCATTCTTTACTTATTGTAAGCAAATAGGAAAAAAAAATTGTGACCCCATGTAGCTAAACTAATTAAATCCAAACCAATTCTCTTTTTCTTTTTTTATGAAGGTTTCAGGAGCTTGGTGGTACATTCTAGCAATTGAGCGACAAGAAGCATGTTGGAGAAGTGCATGCAGCCTTGAGTCGACTTGTCAATATGGATACTTTGATTGCGGTACCGTTAATGACGCTTCTAGGACCAATTGGTTCAACTCGACAAATGTCACAAGTCTATGCGTTCCAAATGCAACAGGTCCTAGCTTTTACCAGTACGGGATATTTGCAGATGCAGTGAACTCAAATGTTATAGGCTCCCTATTCTTCAACAAGTACTTTTACTGTTTATGGTGGGGTTTAAGGAATCTAAGGTAATATGATTAGCCTAACAAATCCTTATATTCAATTCAGTTTTTTAGTTTGTCAGCAACAAAATTGAGTAGCTAATAAAATGTAGGAGCTTTTAGGTGAAAGTGTTAAAGAGATCTCATTTTATTTTTCTAGATAAATATATCAATTTCATGTCCATTAAACAAGCAGTTCTGCTATAGGAAAATATCATTGATTACTGGTACTCTTGTGCTCTTCTTTCATCAATTTGTTTCACTTGCACAAAAATGGTGTGCAGTTCTACAGGACAAAATCTTACTACAAGCACTTACATTGGAGAAGTAACATTCACCATCTTTGTCTCCACCCTTGGGCTGTTTCTCTTTGCACTGCTCATTGGAAATATGCAAGTAAGTCCTTGGGATGATCTCTCAAAACCTTCTATCTTCTTCTCTTATGTTGGTAATTCAATAGTTGGGGAAGAGGGATTTGAATCCTGGACTTCTTCGTTAGAAACACTTGGAAGTGCCAACCGAGTGTACTAGACTCTTTGCCTCTAAAATTTTATCTCAACTGCAAGCAAACATGATGTCTATGTAGCGGGTTTATAAGACGTAAACCTTATTTGGGCAAATGGATGTACAATTGCTTCACATTCATCTTCTTTGTAAAACACTTGCCTTTTGGAATGTACTAACAAAGTCCATGACTGTTTTCATGAACTCCAAGAAACATTGGATATACATAGTAATAATCAGTCATTTTGAACAAGCAGAGATACCTTCAATCAGCAACACTGCGACTGGAAGAATGGAGGATCAGGAGAACTGATACAGAACAATGGATGCATCATAGGCAGCTGCCTCCACAACTAAAGCAGTCTATTCGACAATATGATCAATACAAGTGGTTGGCAACTAGAGGGGTCGATGAAGAAGCACTTCTCAATGGCCTCCCTATGGATCTTCGGAGAGAGATCAAGCGCCATCTATGTCTCTCTTTAGTTCGAGGGGTAAGTTGTTCTTATGCATTCATATCCTTAACATGGATAATATCATAATACTTTATGACACATTTAGAGGATTAGATATAAATTATCAATTATGATAGTAGTTCGTTTTGTAACATATGATATGATTCAGAGCTAATTTTCTAGCTTTATGATGTGGTTAAATAGGTTCCGCTGTTCAATCAAATGGATGAAACAATGCTGGATGCGATATGTGAGAGGCTTCAGCCAGCACTATGCACCAAAGGCATGTTCCTTGTGCGTGAAGGTGACACTATCCATCAGATGATCTTTATAATTAGAGGTCACCTTGACTCTTTCACCACAGATGGTGGTCGCACTGGGTTCTTCAATTCATGCACGATTGGCTCAGGTGACTTCTGTGGTGAGGAGCTACTAACATGGGCCCTGGATCCGCGTCCAAATGTCATCCTCCCATCGTCCACACGCACAGTAAAGGCTATAACTGAAGTTGAGGCATTTGCTCTAGTAGCAGAGGACTTAAAATTTGTGGCATCACAATTCCGAAGGCTTCATAGCAAACAACTTAGACACACATTTAGGTTCTACTCTCACCAGTGGCGAACATGGGCAGCATGTTTTATACAGGCAGCGTGGCGTAGGCATAAAAAGATGAAGGAAATGGCTGAACTTGGAGCTAGGGAGCACGGACGACCCCAAAAGAATTCCTTTTGGATGAGGTATGCTGAAACACTACTAGAGAGGAATAGAAGTAGGAGGCTTGTTAACAACTCTGCTGAATCAAGTTCTAGTGTTGTTAGCTTGCTACAGAAGCCCACAGAGCCAGATTTTGATTGAATTGTACAACACAAACTCTGGAACTGGGCTTCACACCAGTGAGTTGTTTGTGTACCTTGTCTCACTTTTTCCCCTATTTTTGTTGGATGAATGAATTGTTCAAATTGGAATGGTAGACTTGAAAAGAATATGCAGTAAATGTATACCAATTGTATACCAATCAATTAAGGACATTACAGTAATGATCCCCTCGTTGCTGTTAGGATTTTTAGTATTGGTTATTTCCATGACAGATTTATTTGTAATTATTCAAATATGTTCAGTTGTAATTATATGTTGTAATTAAGGATGAAGACAAAAGAATATTGTTCATTGTGCTGAAATGAAGATTTTGGTCAAGCAAAGTTGCTTGATCAGTCGACTAAACCAGGGATTTTGGACAAAATTTTGGCAGTCCTTCGTGAGACTAAATGAATCATTTAAGGAAATCCACTAACCTGAGTTTCATGGCTGATTTATAGACAAGAATACCTCATATCCTACTTGTATTTAAATGAAATTACTTCTACTCTAATTTCGTTAGAAGAAAGACAGCAACACTAAACCTCGAAAAACCTTTTCGAAGCCTTCTAGTTCTTCCTACCTCTCCAGTTGACTATCCTTGAGAGGTTGTTTACTTCCAAACAAAGATCACTACCTCTGTATTGGAATTGTTGTTTAAAACCACTACATCAAATCTTTAAAAAGTCTTGAAATGACTGAGAGAATAGTTTTGTGGTTAATGGATCAACTTGCGGCAACAAGTAACTTTGAAGGCAAGAGATAGGACTCCACAGTTGCTAGTTGGAGTGGGAAGCTTGAGTACTTAGTTTGATAACACATACAAGAAGTCATGTAAGTATTGTTTGTATCACAACAACATTCATAGTGAACTTGTTGAGTTGAGCTTTCTCTTAGTGTTTCACCTATTGGGTGAACAAATATCGTCTGTGTGTGTATTTGTTCTTTACTGTTTTGCATGTTTTTATTCATATTTTGTTTTAAGCTTGAATATTGACTAATTATCAGGGTGAATAATTGAATTAATTGGTTAAAACTTGGTAGTAAGCAGTTGTAGGGACATAAATGTGTTTTTTTTCGTTTGGTATTAAAGCATATGTTCACTTAATTTGTAGGATTAATCCCCTTCTAAGATCCTTAACCCGTTAGCCATGGATAGTTTTAACTGTCATAATATTCTTGATTGTCAAAATGTACTCTAGACAATTCTAATGGTGATCTAAAAATTGTATGTGATAGCTTTTTGGGAATTCATTAAATCTAAAAATCTTCTAATAGATCCTTAAAAAGTTGAATAAAGAGATAGAGATTGAAGAAGAGACATTGATAGGGAAATTTTATGAAGCCAATAAGTTGGTTAAAAAATATAAGACAATTGCTGAAAGTTCTTAGAAAAAAACTAAATGAGAAATTAGGTGTTTATTTAGAAGAGATCAATAAGTTGGAAAATGAAGTCAAGATGGAGAATGCCTTAGGGTTAAAGTCAAGGGCTTGAAGGAAGAACTAGTTGAATCTAATGTCAGGGGGGAATGTGCAAAATAGGCAAGTAAAAGGGATGTATATGGTTAGTTAGGCAACGTTTGAAACAATAATGGAAAGTAGCATCTCGAGTTTTAGAAACTCGAGATCCATATTACTGAAAATACCACATAAATCTCGAGTCTTTAAGACTCGAGTTCCATGCAAAAAAAATTTCCTCTATAGTGGCGTTTTTAAGCCTTACAGTGACGTTTTAAAGCCCTATAGCGGCGTTTTTCTGCAAAAAATTTTTATAAGTGATCACCCCATACCAGGTTTAAGGAGTCCTATAGTGGTGTTTTTAAGCCCTATAGTGACGTTTTAAAGCCCTATAGCGGCGTTTTTCTGCAATTTATAGAACTCGAGTCTTTAAAACTCGATTTTTATGTGGATTTTTTTCCAAATTAACCCATTCTCTTACAAATCGAGACTTAAAAACTCGATTTTTATCTTGGAACTCGAGTTTTAGACACTCGAGATGCTAGTTTTCAATATTGTTTTGATCCGTGACAATTAACTAAATTTTTTTATATTTGTTGTTATTTGGAAAGGGAGTTCTAATGTCAGACTAGAAAACATATATAGTGCCCAAGCTTGATGTAAAGATCGACTCTAATTAATAAGACCATCCTAGGACATATCATGGTAGGATCAGGCATTGAAACAGTGGGTCGATTCAGGTCGGCCTACTAATCATACGTGTTGACTCTTTTTTTTTTTTTGGCTTTCTTAATTTGTTTAGCTATGTTAAGAATTTGACTATTATGATAGTTCAGATAAAAAAATTTCACTTGGACTTATATTTTATTAAGAGGGTAGACAAATCAACAAGCAAAGTTAGATGTTCTCTCTTGGTGAAAAGATAACTAAAAATCAGTTTTCTAAGCTATATTTAATGAATCGCATGCAATCTTTTTAACATCTATATCTATTTTATATATTACTAAAAGCTGAAGCGTAGCATTTAATATTGCTACGCTCACGTTGAGCCACGTCAGCAGCCATATCATTTCCATCATCTTTTCTGAATTTGTCCTACAATTTTAAAATAGTTTTTCTCAATTTTAAAATACTAATAAATCTAAAATAATTTCTAGCCCTATCTCCATCATAAAGCCCACTTCTTATAAATTTAATTCCACCATAAAACCCAAACCCAAAGCCTTTTCAACCAAAACCCTTTGTGAAACCTTTTGTTTTCACAATTTCAACTTTATGTCTCCCCACCTTTTGTTTGGCGGTTACGAATTTCTGTCTCCCTAGCTTTTGTTTAACCATTTCAAATTTAGTTCATTCCCCTTCCCCACCTTCTATTTTGCGGTTTCAAATTTAGTTCACGTTAGCCTCTCTCCCTTCTAACGATAGCCTCTCTGTCTTCCTTCCTTCCTGACTTCCTCTCCTCACAGTATATAAATACTGACAGAAGCTGGATGATTCAGTTCAAGTATCTTTAAACCTAGTCTCTCTTGAGCTCTATTCTTTTGCTTGATTTTTTTTTCCCTTTTTACATTTTGTTACTGCCTGTTTTGTGCTATGGTGTGGATGATTGTTATGATGATTTTACTTTCTAAATGATTTTTCTTAGGGTGTTGAGTTTTTGATTGCTGGGTTTTTTAATTGGATTGCCGAAGAAGGTTGTCTGTCAGCTTTACAACTCCCACAGTTTTTCTACATCATCAATATTTTATTTTTATTTTTCTACCTTATATTTTTAAAAGCCAAATTTAGATTTACACTATACGCAGAATGAAGATCCTGCTACTTTAATTGTTTGATTGTTTTGGTGACCTCTCAGTAGTGAAGACCAAAAAATGGAACTGTTTCTGTGGCTTCTACATTTGCTTCTCATCAAGAAGGTACTAATAAAATAAGACTAATAGCATTCTTTTACTTTGATTTTGTGCTAAAGTTTGAGTTTCAATAATTCCATTCACTCAAATCCTCTTCTTTGCGTCCAAATTTTAGATGGGTTATTATCAAAGTTATGGCCCTCATATATTGTGTATATAGATGTATTTGGTAGTGGGGCCGTGGGGGTAGTATTGAAGAGCCTCCCAGCCCTCAAGATCTTAAGCAACTTGGAGACAACAATCCTATAGCTTTTGCTTAAATGTTCTTTGCTTTCATGTGTTTAAGTTTCAAGTTCTTCTTTTTTTGCAATCTAGGTTTTTTTTAGTAGATTTGGTTTAGCTTAGCTTAATTGCCTGTTTATTTGTATTTGTATTATTGTTTAGGTATGTGTAATTGAAGATTTTTATTATTATTATTATAAGTAATTGAGTTTATTAAATCTGAAAAAACACAGAGTTTAGGAAAACAAAAAGAGAAAGCTATTAATTCAAAAAACAATTCTCTTCAGTATTGTTTTATATACTTGCCCTTGGTTTTGTTGTGTTGTAAAAGAATTTTGTTACCTTTAATTTTTTCTTTTTTCTTGTTTGTTTAATAACAGGCATACGTTGATTTTGAAATATTAGAGGATGAGTTTGAAAGACCAGAGAGCTTTATGAAAGACTTTTGGGCCGATTAAAGCACCTGAAGGTATGTATCAGCTATACAAAGTTAGAGTATAGTGTTTGAACTTCAGAATTGTTCCGTACAGTTTTTATTTTGCTGGGTTTTATGGTTTCTATTGCTTGCTTGGGTGGTGTTATTTGATTACTATTCTTTGTTGGGAAAAAATTGTTGATGGGCTGATTACAATTTGGTATTTTTGATGCTTTGGTTTTTTTTGTTTTTGTTTTTGTTTTGGTGTTAGCATTTGGACCCACAATAAGTATATTAACCAGGTAGTTGAGCAGATGGTCAAATCACTAATACACTAGCACTAGACTAGGTGTAGAGCAGCAACCTATGAATAGTGCAGCAACTTAGCAACAAGGGAGCCACACATGATCGACTCTATAACACACTAAAAGTAGTTTTTATATGAATTTAAAAAGATTCCACAAATAACCATTTCAGGACAATACAACACATAAAATTCTACTATGAACCTACACTTTATTACTGTCATGATTTTTTATGTTACCAAATGTGAGGCTTAGGGTCTAAATTTGGTGAATTATTTGATTAGTTACAATTGTTTTCATATTAGTTTGCCGTACTTTTTGCACAAATTCTTCTATTTATGGATATGCTTATTTACCTATGTTGATTTCAAGAGGAGGGTGGCACTGACAAACTATTACTAACTAATTGGAAGAGTTAAGAGCATGATCCTATTTGGCCAATATTTTTTGTTTTTAGTTTGTTTAATCATTTTAGAAATTTGAAAATGAACCAAATGCTAAAATTTTTAAATCTGGGTTGCTCAGATGTGTGTGTGAGTGTTTTTTTTTTTTTTTTTTACTTTAATTTTTACATTATTCTATTTCCCCCTTCCATTACAATGTTCACATCAATCTTTTCTTGAATAAATGTCTTGGAGACATTGGTTTGCTGTTGCCCAAATTTCTTATTTGGGGTTTGTTGTTTTTTAGGTAGAAGATGTGATACCCAAAATTGGCCATTATACAAGTTAAAGATTCAATAGTTTTGCAGGTAACTACGATTAAACTGGGACATAATGTTTGAGCATGAGATTTAATGTTATTTATGTGCTCCATTTACATTCTAGGAAACATAAGATATACTTGAATTCACAAACT